>CM021107.1:343880913-344192042 GCA_007115665.2 Sequoiadendron giganteum
GAAATTGTCATAGAGGATGTAATAACTGATCTCAATCAAGAAATCAGGAGTATGAGCCAAAAGTTCATCCTTGCAAGAGGATGTCCAATTAGGGATTTAGCTGGCAAAGAGCTAAATAAGGAGACACATGTTACTATTGAGCCTAAAGATGAGGTTGAAGCCTTAGAACAATAGAGCCAACTCACATATTCACCCCATAACAATAGTATCTATGACCAGGTTTAGATGGTGAGTGAGTGTTTTTGTTCTTTAGAGAGTTTTGCAACATTCTATAGGGTATGTTCTTATGGGTCATATCTTATCAGTAATAAATCACCTTACAGAGCATCCTTTCTTAATTATAAAGGTAAGTTATTTACCAATACCAGTTAATGGCTTTGTCTAAACACTACCACTACTGGTTAGTGTAGGATAGGTTAAGTTTTCTTTCCAATTAATAAGTGTTTATTGCACATCTACTTCAGTTTAGTTTTCATTTTCCAAGAAGAGTTGTCACAATGTTTTTTGGCCCTATTCAGAGCCATTGTAGTTTTCTTTCAAGTTTTGTTTTACTATTGTTCATTTCTAATAGCTTAGTTACATAGGATCAATGGACATGAATTGACTCTTATGCCCAATTGATAGCTTTATGCTACTATTCTAGAATGCTTAGTAGGAAAGCATATAGCAGAGGTCACCAAAAATGTTACTAAATTATGCCTTGCAGCCCAATTAGGTTGGGATATAAACATGAAATGTTTAGCTAATTTGAAGAAGCGGGGAGGTACAAAGAAAGGGGTAAGAAAAAATTTAGTTCATTAATTGTAGTTTGATACAACACCAAAAAGGTACTTATAACTTGTCAAATTTTTGTGATTAAAAACACCTACTGCATGCAATAATGTTCAATACATTTAATTAATTTATAAGAAAGAGATATTTTACATAAGTCATTACATGGAATAACTGTTTATACTCAAAAGAGAAGTGTTTATAATCCCACACAAGCCGTAGGAGTAACTATATGTCATAGAATGCACAAAAAAAAGTACATTGGAACTAAGGGAAAACATATAAAAGAAAGGTGGGATCCATCATTGCATGAGTGAATAAATTTTTTTGTTGTCGACATCAACATCTCCAACTGTCCTAGTCATAGCTCCAAGAAAAGACCTATAGGAGGAAGGAAACATGATTTTAGAGCTCAGGGTTTCATCTCTACTCCTATATATAGTAATTCAAAATGTACTTGTTATTCTACCTCTAATAAAAAAAATGAAGGAGATAAACAGACATCACATGCATATATGAAATCAAGATGAAGCAAAAATAAGAAAGTCGGATCATAAAATCAAGGAGAGGCTATCAACCCATTTGTTTTATTTTAACTTGTTTGTTCACTATGCAGGTACAGGTCAAGTGCCATTACAAGATCCATGCATGATAACATATGAAAGCAAGAGATAATATCCATGAGAAAGGAAAAACCTTGCTTAAAATTATAGTATGTGGAGGAAATGTGGCTCCCACAAGGGTTGAGCCCAACAACTATAAAAGAGGATCAAATTCTTTTGGATAGTTACATGGCCAAAGTGCATCTACCGCATAGTCAAGTCTACAGATTTGAAAATAGATTATGAAGAAACATTGAAATTAGGAGGTTCAAGTAATCAAAGTGAAAAGATAGTCATCATGGACTTATGATATTCATCTAAGAGTAACCAAAGTAGGAAAGTCAGTGAAGGAAGCATTAAATGTCTCCAAAGGGTAATTTAGAGGATTGTCATAGATTGCAAATGATAAAGCGCAAAGACAATCTTTTAAATCTCATTCTCAGTGAATAGTCAAAGTAGAAAATTATGAAGAAAAATCATAGGTGAGCCTTCACAAAGGTTGTAGTCACAATGCATGTGTTTGTGTTAAGATTGGATTCAAAGGACACAATGAAAAGAAAAGGACAATGATCTTGAGGCTGAGAAAGTAAACTTTGATAATGATCTTGCAATCATAATGTGAAGGTAACTGTGAAAATAGACTGTGAGGTGGTAGTGATCAGTTGAAATGGCATTCGACTGTGCATTGAAAAGGTAACCTAGTTTGGAGTGTGCATGCATGATCATAATCATTGCCATTATGTAGTTAACACCTCAATAAAGCAGCAAAAATGTAAAAGGGTAGAGTTTCAAAGTTTTTAATGGTAGAGATGCTACAATGTGGATTGAACATCATGCTCTTAACAACATTAGCATGATGAAGATATTGTAAGAATTCATGGTTACAGTCTAAGAAGGGATTAATAATGCTATTATAGTAAAATTGAAGCTGCAAATCCTAAGAAAACAAAAGTGTCAAAGTTTTCTAATATATGCTCTACATTTAACATCCATCAATGTACTATAGGAAATGAATTTTTCATTAGAGGTTGCAGTTGTGAATTCCCTAGTAAACCTGTATGCAAAAATATTAAAGCATGTACAAGGCATTGTAAGCTTTTAACAGAATTTGTCAAGGTCTATAATCATGCTTTGTAGTTTCATAAAGATACCAAGCTATGTATGAGTAGTGCATGTATAACATCCATAGATGACAGTTTTGAAAGATCATAGTTACGTTTCAAGAAGGATTTTCATCACACTTCAAGACAACAACAACAATGTGTAAGATATGCTTGACAATCATGATAAATGGAGGGGTAGTTTTCAAAGAGAGGAAAACCACGTTCAAATCAAGAATAGTGACAAATGTTTTGAAGCCTTATATGCAAGATCAATTAACATTTGGGGCAACCACCATAAATAATACAAAGACAAGAATATATAAAGGACCTTGCTCAAGAAAGGGCATAATGAAACCCCAAAGCTTACCATACTCATAAAAGAGTGAATGAAAACCTGTGAAGTTTTTGAAAGGAACACAAAGAATAAGGAGTTTTCATCTTTTCTTTCAAGGAAAGGAAAAAAGAAATATAAGATAGAGGAAACACATAGAAAAAGGAAAATTTCATCATTCTCTATCACAAACAAAGTATAGAAATTTAATTTCTTTCCAAAAAGGAATAAAATTCCATCATTTTTATTCAAAAAAAGCAACTTGCTAGTAGTGAGGATGCATTCAACCATCCACAACCTCAGAAGCTTGACTAGTTCTTCAAACCCTTGGTGGCACAACAATAGATAAAAATAGAAGGTGAAAATGAATACAATGTGAACCCATAAGTAAAGTTAGGGCTTCTCTTTTGAGTTTCAATGTAACCCTAAACTTTGGTCACCCAAGTGATTTTTATCACTTTATTTTATAAAATTGCATCATAACTAATACTTAGGCTATGGATTAAATCTACTCCTTTATTTTTTGCATGAGTTTGAGGCAAAAATAAATATGACAAATATTAAGGGTAATGTTTTATAAATTACTTTAATATTTGTCATGTAAATGCAGAAGTAAACAATCACATAAAAAATATTAAAGTAAATAATAAGTGATTATCTTTAATAGTTGTTCAAATAGTTTACCCTTGTTACAAAAACATGCAAAAAATAGAAGTGGGAGTGGAATTGAAGCTTTACACATGCACTTGGAGATACTTAGACTGATTTTTCTTTGAATTGTAGTCAAATTGGAGTGCTTTTGAAGTTCTCTTTGGTCAAACAGTTTGAGAGGGGGAGTTTGGATCTATTTTAGTTCAATTTGTATCAGTTTCAAACCCTCCTTTTAGGGCTTTTTTCTTTTTCTTGTGAGGCATATTGAGATAGATATTTGGAGTGCAGTTAACTGCAAGTGCCACCTCTTAGCACTTTGAGACTAGTTTTGTCTTAAAGGAGAAAAAGCTTAGGCTTTTTTCTTGAGTTCTTGCTTTCTTTTCCTTTTCATTTTGCAGAGAGGAGATTTGTCTTGTAACTTAGCATTTATTTTCACATTTTATATACAACAGTAGCAGTTATTTTAGCTTATTTTTATCAATTTTTGGCAAAGTTTCCTTATATTTTCAATACAATCAAGGGTTCATTTATTCAAATTTTTGTGTCTTGTTTCATGTTGAGTGGTTTGATAAAGGATTTTATGTGTTTTACTTCAAAACCTTCAAATTCTTTTGTCTCATTTATGTTGAAAGAAAGTATACAAAGTATAAACTTCATCATAGGTCACATATTATGCAAGTTCTTTCATGTTTTTTTTTGAAACACTTTGGTGGTGAAATTTATCAATCTGAGTTGTATAAATAGTTTTCTTTGAATAGTAATTATGAATCAGGCTATTGTAGGTTAATTACTTTTAGGTGCATCACCTCCTAGTTTCTGTTTTTCCATTTTTTAATAATCTCTCTTCTCTTTTCCCAAAAAAACATTATTTTCTAGGAGATCTAAAAGGGAACCAACCCATAATCTAGAGATTCACCTTCACTATGAGCAACCCATAGGCTCGAAGGTGTTTCCATGTTACATAGGATTTTTGAGCCTCTAATCTTAGCATCAGGGTGCAATCCTACATGTTAACAATTTCTTATCACTTAGGGTTTTCCAACATGAATTTTTACAAAACATAATGAATGTCTTGAAAATATTTTGTAATTTAAACAATATGAATGTATTGAAAGCCCCCTTCAAAATTTATAAGGACTTTTAATTGGAGTAAAATTTTCATTTAAATTTTACATGATTGAAAAAGAAGTGCACAAAATAATTGTAATTTTGAAAACACAATGTGGGTTTTCAGTTATTTGAATCTCCTTGTTTAAATGTAAAGGGTTTTCTCACTGTGAGTTGCTTGCTTCTTAACACGTACGGTTTCACAACATGGAATATTGCAAAACAATATAAATGTCTCTAAAATCACACCTACCATTTTTGTGTTTATTTTTTCAACTTCAAGTGTTTTGGATTGTAGATTTCTTTCAACAACATTAATTAAACTTGCATTTCAATTTCTTAATATGATCCAAATATACATGCACAATATAATTGCAGGTTGGTAAACACAGTCAGAGGTGAGGTGACAACATGAATTATGAAACCTCCAACCCAAACAATGTTGTAAAACCCTTTACACACTGAAGCCAAATACCTTAATGGGTGTTTACAAAATGGTGCCTATCATCACATTCCTATAGTCTAAATAACACAAATATTTTCAATGCATACATATTGTTTTGTAAAATTGTAGGATGCAAAACACTATATTTTACAAAACCTGCAACCCACCTAATATTTCAAAACCATTTAGACACTGCAACCTTCATAATGAGAATGTTAAAATTGGCTACGTTTTGGGATTTTTGTCCATTCCAAATTATGATTTTGAAAACCCACCGACACATACCCATATTGTGTTTCAAATGAAAACCCCTTTTCACAAGGAACAATCTTTATTTTCTTGTCAATGAAAAACCAACTTCGCAATGAACAACAGTTCAAATCTTCACACTCAAAATATTCAAAAGGAAAAATTTAAAAGTCATCAACACAAAAACACACAAAACAATTCTACATTTCAAATGAAAACCCCTTTATTTTCTCATCAATGAAAATCCATCTTCCCAATGAATAGCCATTCAATTCTTCATAGTAAAATTTGAAAACCCTCAAAAAAAAAAAATATAAATAGCTATGCATTTGAAATGAACACACAAACAAAACCTTTTATTTTCCCATCAATGAGAACCCGTTTTATTTAATGAATAGCCATTCAATGCTTCATAGAAAACCCATTTTATTTAACAAATAGCCATTCAATGCTTCACACTTTCTACATAGAATGGGAAAATGGCAGATATACATACCTGTTAGCTAGTTGTTGTACCTATCAAATGTGTTAGATAGTGTAGACCCTTGGCTCTCATTCGACCTCCAAACGCAATAGACAAAACTCCATTCCGCCCATGCTCACTAGCAAACTCCAAATTGAAAATGTGGAAAATGGTAACGTTTTCATCTTTTTGTCCATTGCTTTTTGATTTCTCATTGGTTACACGTCCTTTTTTGGCGACAAACACATGATGGCACATGTCTAACCATCTGTCAAGTCTTTTCATTGGCATGTTTTGTCTAATGCATGGGATGGGGGGTGGGGGTTATGATACAATGTTACATACATTGGTGCATTTTTTCTACACTTTAGCTTCCCCTAGTGTGCAATGGGTATGCCGAAGAGGTGTTTGAAGGTCAATTGGGGTAAAAAAAATTCCTTTTTGTTATATGTATTAGTGCATTACATGAGGTCAAAAAAGGTCTCAATGGAGGAGTGATAGCTTCAAATCAATTATAAATCCACTTAGGCAGATCTAAACACAACTAAAATAAAACCTATGAATCAGGAAGATAATCAGGTTCCATTATGAATAGGATCATGTTGTGTTTGAAATAGTGAGAGAGAGGGAAAGATAGAGAGAGATAGAGGGGAGAAGAGTGAGAGAGAGGGATAAGAAGAGATATGGAGAGGGAGAGAGAGATGGATATGGAGGAGGAGAGGGAGATAGATAGGTATAGGATGGAGAGGTAGAGAAGAAGAGGGGAGGGAGAGATGTAGGTAGAGAGGGAGAGAGAGAGAGAGAAGAGGGGGGAGGAGAGAGGAGGAGGGAGAGAGAGAGAGGGAGATATATAGATAGAGGGTGATATAGAGAGATAGATGGATATGGATAGAAATGGAGATAGAGGTAGAGAAAGATATGGATATAAAGAGATAGACAGAGGAGTGAGAGGGAGATAGAGAAAGAAATAGAGTTAGGAGAGATGAAGTGAATAAAAGAGAGTGAGAGAGAGGAGAGGGGGAGAGAGGGAGAGAGATAATAATATAGATAGATAGAGATATACAAAGATATGGAGAGATAGAGAGGGATATGGGGAGAGAGAGGGAGATGGAGATAGAGAGATACATGAATATAAATAAATAGAGAGAGGAGCGAGAGGGAAATAAAGAGAAATAGAGATATAGAGATATAGATCGAGAGAGATAGAGTAAGAGAGAGGTAGATATAATGAGATATAGATAGAGAAAGGGGAGAGATAGGGAGATAAAGATAGAGGGGGAAAGAGTGAGAGAGAAAGAAGGTGACAAAGACAAGTAATAGAGAGAGGTATATAGAGGGAGAGATATAGAGAATGGGAAAGATAGAGAGAAAGAGATAGAGATAGGAATGGAGATATGGAGGGTGAAACATGGAGTATTTATATGACCATGAGAGAGAGATAGAGAAGGATATATATATATATATATATATAGAGAGAGAGAGAGAGAGAGAGAGATGGAGAGGTATAGAAAGAGGGAGTGATATGGAGAGAGGGAGAGAGAGGGAGAGAGATGGGGATAGAAAGAGGGGAGATAAGGATAGGAAGTAAAGATAGAGATATAGCTTGGGAAATATAGAGGGGATGATAGAGAGAGAGAGATGGAAGTAGAGAGGGAAAAGGGAGAGGGATAAATAGAGATACAAAGAGGGATACAAGAAAGATAAAGATATAGGAAGTGATATATAGAGGTGGAGAGATCAAGAGAGATAGAGAGAGAGATGGAGTGAATAAGAGAGAGATAGAGATAATAGGATATAGATAGAGAGGGAGAGGAGAAGATGGGAATATAGAGATATAAGGGGAAAGAGTGATAGATAAAGGATATGATAGAGACAAGTAAGAGAGAGAGGGAAAGATAGAAAAACATATATAGAGATAGGGAGGAAGAAAAAAGGAATGTGTTAGTGTGAGTTAGAGAGATATATGTAGAAATAAAGAATGTGTGTGTGAGATATATATATATATATATATATATATATATAAATAGATAGAGAGGGAGGAAGAGAAATAGAGAGAAGATAGAGAAGTGGTGAGATATAGGAATAGGGAGCAATAATAGGGAGAGAGGGAGAGGGAGGGATAAAAAGAGAAAGAGATAGAGAGATAGATATAGTGGGAAAGAGAGAGGGGGAGAGAGAAATATATGAAAGGAGAGGTATGGAGATAGAGATATGGGAGAGAGATAGAGAAGGATATGGAGAGGGAGATATGTATAGAGGGAGGGGGAGAGATGGAAGGAGAAAGGAAGAGGGAGAGGGAGAGGGAGAAATAAAGATATTAAGAGGGAGAGACAAAGAGAGAGGGAGAGAATGAGAGAGGGATAGATAAAGGGATAGAAAGATAGAGATATGAAGGTATATATATCTCTCCATAGGAATGTGAACCAAAATGGGGGACCAAAAACTGGCCACTCTATTTTTTGGTCTCGAATAGAGAAAATGCAAGTACGTTATAATGAAATGTGCTCATGTTATGGTCTAGTTTGCACATAATGTGAGCATGTTAGAATGTGCTCATGTTAGAACATGATCATGCTATGTGAATTCTTTCAAAAATTGTGAGCATGTTATAATTCAATCACATTATATGATTGCACAAAATGCGAGTGCATTATAACGTGCTCATGTTATGTTCTGCATTGATTTTTTTTTCTTTCTCTTTCTCTTTCTCTTTCTCTTTTAGTGAACCTATATACATGAAATAAGTTGGCATTAACATATGGACATTTAATTTATTATACTTTAAGTTATATTTCATGTATATAGTTTCAGGATGTTTGAGAGTGGTTTCAGATCTCTAGGAGTTATAATGTAAATTCTAGTTTTTGGAAGATCTTATAATTTTTCAAACTTAGTCAAATTCCAATAATCAACATGTCAAAATTCAGTAATCAAGAGGTAAAATTTTAGTTTTTAGGAAGTTGTATCATCTTTATCTCTTTATCCCTTATGCTCTAGAACTCTCTCTCACTATCTCCATCCCTTTATCTAATCTACTTGTCCATCTCTCCCTCCCTCCCTCTATATCTCTCCCTCCCTCCCCTCTCTCTCTCTCTTCCCTCCCTCCCACCCTCCCTCCCACAAAGAGGAGGAAGGGAAAGGGATAGAAAGAGAGAGGGGGGAAGGAGAGAGAGAGAAAGAGTGGGGAGGGAGAAGAGAGAGAGATAGAGATACACATAAAGACAAAGACAAATATAGAGACATAGACAAAGACAAAGACAGAGACAGAGATAGAGATAGAGACAGAGACAGAGACAGCGACAGAGATAGAGACATAGATAGAGACAAAGATATAGATAGACAAAGATATAGATAGAGACAGAGATAGAGATAGAGATAGAGATAGAGATAGAGATAGAGATAGAGACAGAGACAGAGACAAAGACATAGATAGAGACAAAGACAGAGATAGAGATAGAGATAGAGACATAGACAAAGATAGACGAAAAGATAGAGAGAGGGAGAAAGAGAGATAGAGACAGAGACAAAGATAGAGACAGAGACAAAGACAGAGACAGAGACAGAGATAGAGATAGAGATAGAGAGACATAGACAAAGACATATATACAAAACAAATAGAGACAAAGATAGAGACAAAGACAGAGATAGAGACAAAAGTAGAGATAGAGAAATAGATAGAGATAGATACAAACATAGAGACAAAGAGACAAATATAGAGATAGAGACAAAGATAGAGAGATAGATAGACAAAGAGAGATAGAGACAAAGACAAAGAGACAATAATAGAGAGGCAAAGAGATGGAGATGGAGATAGAGAGATAGAGATAGATACATAGATAGAGACCGAAAGAGAGAGATGTAGAGTCTAAACTAATGTATTGTAAAATTGGTAAAACCTACACAATTCAGATTTTTATTTGACTGAACAGTCCACTCAACATTGTTTAATACTACATTAAATTATCAACCCAAGGTTTGTAATCTTATGATGGTGTAGCATTATATATGCCTTCAGAGACTCAAAACTACTTAAAATACCCTATTAAAATTGTTCTACTTGCTAGAAACTCACAAAATTACAAAACAATAAAAGACATAACCAAAACTAGTGGCTGCGGGTACCTACAACTTAGACTATAACTAAACTATTGCTAATAAAATGAAACTAGAACAACTCAAAACTAGTAAAAACTAATGATTCAACTAATTTAACCTCTGAAGTACTATTGTTTAACCATTGCATGCATATTCATAAAAAATCATTAACAATAAGAAAGATTCGAGTTTCTAGTTAACTTGCATAAAGTTTATGAGATAATGATAAATGAAAAACAACTATTAAGCAAAAATAAACAATTGAAAAGAAGAGAGGAACAATACCTTGAGTGGCTTGGTCAAGTAGTTGTTCTCACTTTAACTGAACCAAAGATAACTAACAAATTCTACACATCCCATGAAATTAACTCCATTCATTGCATATCATGAAAGATTAAAAAGGATATTTTTTATAGATTGTATTCAATCATTCTAAATATTTCATGTCTTGAAACTGAAAGTAACTGATAACTTAAAATTGAAAAACCAACTAACTTATCTACGAATTCAACCAATAGCTATATACAAGCTCGAGGGAATCTTATTCAAAGCAACAACTTAGCTGATATCATTAAGTCTACTCTCACATATTAGAGCGTAAAGTTAAGACTGATTTATTCAACTTATAACTGAAAAGGAAAAGGAATCCTAATATGACTAAAAATATCAAAATAGAATTGGACATAAACATACAAACATTTGTCAAAATACCATAAATAAAGGAGACCTCTTCTTCAGTGTTAATTAACTAGTTATAATAACACACGTTCAACCTTTATCAAGTGTCTTCAATTAGCAATCACCATGTTCAGCTTAATCTAGAACTCCCTTGTTTTTCTATCCCAGACTCCTTTTGTTGTGGGTTCATCCTACAACTATTGTGTATCATAATTCCTAATTGGATGCAAAAGGCTAATTCCGCAAAGTATGTACACAAGACTAACTATCACAATTGAAACATAACATTCCATCAACATTTTATACATATGTTCATATAAACCATTTAATACTAGTATATTATAACCATAATTCCATCAGTATATTTTAGGTTCAAGTCTGCATAATAGATATGAAAGGATAGTATAATATAGAAGCATTTTTTGGAAAGTGTATCTAAAAGTGTCTCAAAATATGTATGAAAACAATAGAAAATGAGCTATTATCTGGACCTATCATCTCTCCCAAACTAGCTTTTTTCTTGTCCCCAAGAAAAACACTAGAAATATTGATTGTATTGCAATGTAATCTATCTCAGTTCCATAATTGTATTAACCTCCTAAATCTATTTCAAATAGAACCCTTGATATTCTACAAGCTACCTCATCCTAATAATTCCTACTTTCTCACATTCTTCACCTTTCTCCCTAGCCCAATGTGGGACTGGATAGAGGAGAATAGGCGGGTGGAAGGTGACCAGTACCCAGTAAACCCCTTTGTTGACACCAATTTTTATATACTTGTGTACCCTTTGAAGCATAGAAATGAAATTATACACAAAATGTGGTTCCTTCTGTTGTAATTTAGAGGTTAAACTATTCCATCTATTTTGTACATGCTTGTAGGATTGTTGTTTGATACCCACAACTAGCATCTGCATTCTCTCATAATATGCCTTCTTGAGTTTCATGAATTTCTTACCCACACGCTTATGTTTGAGGAGTTTCATCCATTCATCAATGACTTCATCAGGGTTTTTAGCCTCTCTTCTTATAGGAAGTGCAATTGATTTATCTTTTTCTTCATACTCTTCCATTATCTCACCCCTAAGTTGATCATTTGTATAATAGGAGGCAAGTGAGCTAATCTAAAGATCTCCCACAAAAATTAGAGGGTTTCATTTTGTCTCATTAGGTATTACATAGTTGTGTAAATAAAAATCACACAATTGATCTTGTTCTTCAGGTGTGAGAGTAGCAAAAATTTAAAAAAACTCAAAAGTTCTACTCATACCAATAGAATGTTTGTTAATTAATCTACTAAAATGAAAGCATAGAAACCTTTCCTGTAAAAATAATGCATATGTTCTCCATGGAGGTCTACATCTGAAAATTTTTGCAACCTTATCTTCTATTTCCTCCAACTGATATGCTCAATTCCATATCTCTCTTTTCTATTTCCTTTACATATTCTTCCTTTTCCTATACAAACTCATTAGTCACTTTCCATAATTGGTGGCCAAGTGACAAGATTGTATGATAGTTAGGATTTTTGGTAGGAGGGGGTTTCTCATTTGGCATTTCTATTTATCTGTCCCCTATTTTAGTGTTAGCCAATTGTGCCAAAAAATCTAGCTTAGTGCCATGGCGATACAACTACAATCTCTCCTCCATCTCTTGCATTTTTGCTTCTCTTTCGTTGTCCTTCTGCTCATAATTTTTTAATAACTCCTCTAGGTGTTTAATCATATCAAATGCCTATTTGAGTTTTGATTTATTTCCTTACATCCCTTTCTTTTATGTATATTTCCTTTGTATCTAAAAAATTATGATTACCCTCTTCATAGTCTCCATGAATGGGAATATCGAGGGTTTCTGTTCATAATTCCTTAGCAGTAAATATGTCTTCTGATTTCGAATCAAAAGTTCTTAGTACACACATTTTCCTTTTTCCTAGAATATTCATATGACCAAGGACATTCCCTTTTACATCAAAGTCTATTTCTACAATAAGAACATCTTCTTATTTTTGTTCCTTTCTCTTTTCTTCTTCCTTTGGTTCTTCTATATTTTTCTCCATGGCCCCTTGTCTCCTTAGTCTATCTGAGCATCTAGGTGTGAGTATTTATTTCTCAATTTTCTTCTTTTCCTTCTTAAAACTCTTCTTCTTCTTTAGAAAATCCTCTTCCTTCTTTTGAATATCTCTCTTTTTCTTTAGAATATCCTTTCTTTCTTCTAGTTTATAGGGTGTAGATGAGGTAGATGCACTACCTCTTCGACTCTTAGAATTATTTGATCTTGAAGAAGATGGTATTTCCTTAATTATAGGTAGCATGGATTCTAGTTATTTAGGTTCCTCATGCTCACCTTGGCTATAGGTAGGTGAAGCCATAGGTGAGAGGTGAGGGTTTTCCTCTACAAGTTCATTTTGGGGTTTAACATCCTCAGGTACTATGGGTGCATCCAACAAACTGTTAATGTCTATGCATTCCTCAAAATCCTCCCACTTCACTTGTGGGTATTGAATCCTTAAACTCCTCTTTATCAGTAAGGTAATTAAACACTGATGAGATAAAGAATTATCAATTTTTTTTCTTTGGTATTATGAGGCCATCTATTTCAACAAATTGTACAAAAATTTCAGTACATTCACTAGCCCATTATGCCTAAGGTGACTAAGTAATTTGAAATGAATTGTATACAAAAGGTTATGCCTACCATTATAGGTGATGTAACTAACAATGTAAGGGGCACAATTTTCTCATAACTAGGGGAGGGAAAGTTTCTTCATACCTTGTGATGGAATCTAATTTCTCTCCTCATATACAAAATTCTTCCTTGGCTACAACTGTGTTGGCTCATGTAGGAAATTTTGCCCTTGTTCTTAGCAACCCAATGACTTGTGCAATGGAAGTATCAGATGGACTACTGAAATTCCCTTTACCATAGCTTCATCATATTCAAGAGTAGGTTTAAACCTTCTTGTCATATCATCACTAAATTTTGTTAACTTCAAGAAGTAGTCAAGCTAGCCAACCTTGGTAAATATCGGTAAAATCATTGCATCCTCCAAAATTTGTTGAGTTGTTGGCTCCCTTCTTATGACCACCTCCAATTTTGGCTTACTTTATCTACTCAATGTACTCAATTCAGATTGGAAATTTATCTCAATCTTCTCTACCACCTTCAAAACCCTTCACTTTCATTTTGTTTCCTCGTATATCTTTACTAGCATACCATACTGCAAGTTTCCATTTTCAGTGCCAACTTAATTCAAGCTCATGAACATGTTATAAGTTGGAATCTCAACTTTGTTTTAGACTTAAGATCAAGTTCTCAAGGTGTAAAATTTAGCAATTGGAAATGGCAACAAAAATGAGATATAAATTAGAGGGTTTTGCATGTCATTTCTATCCATTGATTTTAATTTAGGTGGAAAATTTAAAAAGACTAACTAGGTTGTACCCTCCCCCCAACTTAATTGGTGAAGTGACCTCACTTCACATTGTGATTGGAAGGTGGTTAAATATAAAATGATGGAAATTATTGATATAAATAGTTCACATGCATGGAATAATACAAAAAATATAATGAAAGTTTAAAGAAGCCTATATTAATCATGATAGTGTACCTCAAGTACCAGCCAGTTGAGATAACTATGCACTGCATGTGTAAACTAAAAATAGTGTATCTATTTGTTGATTTAATTTGATGGGAATTAACTACAAGGTAATAAATAGTGGGTGTCAAGTGAAAATGATGGGATAGGTATTACAACTATGGGTTGATGATTTGACAACTCGAGTATTTGAAATGTGAGTGGGAAATAAAATAATTATGTCGTGGGTTCTTATTGTGAAGTGATGGATAGGACATTTGGATATTGTGAAATGAATGCATGTGAACTTGCAGTGAATATGACACTAACTAATTTGAATTTCCTTTTCAGCTTCCAGATGGTGCTATGGGTACCTGCAGTGTTAGGGCCCATTGTAAAAGTTGAAAACATTAAGCTACATGTCCCTACAACATCAGGACCCTTTGTGCTTATTCATAAAAAGATCCCTCTAAAGATATTTTGAACATCATTATAATGTGCACTGTATGCTTGTGAGAGAAAATGAGAAATTAATCTTGAGTGAACTTAGGGATTAAGCTGTGTAGCTCAACCTTTGGGTCAATAGAAGTTCTTGATATTGTAGACACATAAAAATGACCAAGACCTACAAGCATTATTTTTACTATTTCCATCATGACATGATTATAACATTTTAATTATGTTCCTAACCCACATTCAACTATTAATTAAATAGTTCATGATTATTTAATTAATTCATAAACTTTCATTCTTCATGATTATTAAATAAATAAATACTATTTATTTAATTTAATACGTCACTAATTATCAAAGTCTTCTAATAATTAAATAAAGACATCAATTTATTTAATTAACCCTTATCATAAATGTCTTCTTGATTATTGAGTTGATATATTTTAATATATCTATTTAATATGTCACTAATTCCTAAATCCTCTCTTAATTAAATAAATTCATTTATTTATTTAATTAATTAACTACTTCTTCTAAATTAAATAATTATTTTAATTATTTAATTATGGCATGTGACATTTCTATATTTTTAAATAAAACAAATCATTTAAAAATATCTCACTGATTCTTCATTTAGTAATTAATTTCAAAAATCAATTACTAATTACCTCACAAAATCTTCTATTTTGAATTAATTTAATTCAAAAGGGAAATATTCTCCTACAAATCAAGTAATTTCCAAAATTATTGATTTTCTAAAATCTCATCCTTTTGTCTTCTGATTTTTACTAATTTCATCTCCACTGTCACATTCAGTCTAGATTTAATTAATTTAATTAAATCTTATTTACACCCATGGGTATTTTGCCCTAACGCTAATTGAGGTTGCCTTATTGAATCTTGACCTTTGATTCTAGGGTATTCCTCAATCTCTCATCTTGTCTATCCGTTCAAGATTGCATTTTCTATAAAATGACAATCTTGATCTCATTTTTGGATCCATGATCATTTATCTAATAGACTTTTGATATAGGCATTCTAGAGATCATAGACTTTTATTTACTATTTGCATATTAGAAATTGCTTTCTAGTTTGCATAGTTTAATATTTTAAATCCTTCAAAGGCATTGTTAAGGCTAGGCATTAGAGAAGTTTGCTCACAAAGAAATCTGAGGGCAATCCATCATTGCAGCAAGGCTTGAGAAGGTGCAATGGAAGGAATCATAGATTAGAGAAGATTGGTGAGATCATTCTGTTTCACATTATTTTCTCTTTTATATTCTTATGTATTTCATTGTTGATGTAAAAACTAACTTGCAAGTACATCTAACTATTTGTTTCAATCTTGCAGGATTTTTAGATCATTACATTGGTGAACCCGAAATTCCAACACATCCTTTTTTGTAGGTGTCATACTTTTTTTTTGCAGGTTCAGGGTATGGAAAGCCGCATTTGACAGATACTGCAACGTAAATGCTATGCTGCACTGCATTCGCATTCACATGCGACGCAAACACTCTACTGCACCGCATTCGCTACTCGGAAAGCCACATCTGCTATGAAACATTTGATGAGCCGCATTCGAAACCTCGCACCGTAAATGATTGGTAAAAACACAATTTTTAATTTTTTTTAAATTTTTAGTTTTATTTCTTATTGTTTATTGTAAACTGGATGCGACGCGACCACGACCAGTATTCCCTTTTTTTTTGTTATCTTTTTTCTTTAAGGGTAAAATGAACCAATCCAAGGATAGACACACTTAAGGTTTGAATTTATCAACCCTAGGGTAGGCATTTCTTAATTTTGGAATTTATCAATCTAGGATAGTCACCACACAAATTTTGTTGAATTAAAATGAACACCATGTCTGTGTGAAGCAACATCTTCACTTAGATTAGAAAATATTTTTATTGTGGGTTTAAAATTGAACAATTGCTTTGTGTGTTTTGGATAGTAGGCATATGCTCTCCCCTTTACTGGGTGATCAAAAAGCTAGACCTATCTTTTCTTTCATACTTATGCATTTATTGTTTTCATACAACCCTTAGAAGGCCTGCCGTAGTGGGAAAAAGTACTCACCCTATGGGAACGACCTAAGTGGGAACACCTAAAGCCAAGGTTTCCAACCCACTATAATCAAAAGCAAGTTGTTGATGAAAATCCAACTTGACAGTAGTTGACAGGATAACCATCCCCAAAACCTTTGTTCTAAAGGTTGGGAGGTCTCTCGAGGGAGTATATCCATTGCCACACTGAACGAAAGACTTACTAAGAACCTAGTGTAGTAGCTAGCCGTGTCAGTAACCAGACATCCTTTCATTCACGATGCAAGGGGAGGGAAGAATCTCCCCCCAAGACACTCACCATATAATCACCATGGATTGTTTGCTCAGGGGATTCGGTATCCACTTCCGTCACCTTGAGTACGCACCTAGAAAAGACAAAAACACGGGCACCCTCTAGGGGGTGACAAGGCTGTGTGAGTCGACGTGATTTTAAGATGTGGGTTGTGATTGCGAGGATGAACCACTTGAATTTTAAGATTGAGTCTGTTTGAACAAGCATTTCTCAATTTTGATTTCTGTGTTTGCCAAGAATTATTAAAAATCTTCAAGAAAACAAATAACACAAAAACACAAATCTGGGTCAAAACAAAAACTGGTCAAAAAACTGCAAACTGTGTTTGGGTTTTTCCCTAAAACTACATATTGTGACGCAATAGCTTTGCTGCACCGCATTTGACATCTGGAAAATTGCATTCACTTTGATGAGCCACATCTGAGCCATCAGGAGCCACACTCGCTCTGTCAAGACGCAATCGACAATTATAGAGCCGCATTTGCAATCAGCGAGCCGCATTCGGTTAACTGAGCCGCATTTTCTAGACACAAACCCGCATTCACAACACTGTGTCACATTCGACACTTCTTGAACCGCATTCGATTCAGTGAGCTGCATTTGCTCTATTGCAACGTATTTGCTGCAACACATTTTCTAGACTTTTCAAACAATTTTTCACTGTCAAAACAGAAAGTTAACAACCTATCTACAAGTCAATCAGATCTTTCTTTAGTGTCACAGTTCAAACCAAACTCTGACTTGCTCAACTTTCCATCCAAATAATTGCATACTTAGATACCATTTTAGGCTCATAATAGGTCACTTTCATTAAATTGCATTAATAGCTTCACCACTTCCTTAGATAGTCACTTTGGCAGATTTTAGGAGTTGACTCTTGCCATTCATTGTCCAAACTTTGCATTCATCAATAGGTTATCATTGGACCCAAGTATCTTTGTCCTTTTCTCAATCCTTTGGTGAATTATTTTCCACTCAATAGTCTAGTGTGGAAATTTCACTTTGTCCTAGTTATAGTCCTTCCACGGTCCATTGGTTTTCCAAAAGTTGAATCATTGCAAAAACTCTGTTTGTCCAAGTTTGTCCTCTTTAAATTTTTCACTAATAAGTGCATCTTAGGATCATTTAGTTTGCATATCATTTTCCATATCCTTAGTATCACACCACTCGCATTTCATAGAGCATCATTTTAAAAATCCAAAAAACCAAAAACATAGTCTCATATTTAGATCATTTTCCTCCATCATCCTGAGTTGAGCAAAACTTTGTATGGTTGAAACTAGACTACAGAAAAAGAAAAGACTCATGGATTCCTTTGGACAAAACAACAACTTTCCTGAATTCACAACTGGCATGCACTCATTCCCCAATACCATGAATAATCCTTGTTTTGACATGGAAAATTCCACAATCAATCCTTTTAGTGAGATGAACATGCCATCATCTCCCTCGCATATTTTTGAACCATTTATCCGATGGGATCAAAATGGGGAGGTCTTTGAAGAAGACATACTAGCTGCCGCTCAACATCAAGAAGTTGCTGCTTTTGTAGAAGAAGTAGTCTTAAATGACTCTTCTAGATTCCTAGCTATGCTTCTTGACCAAGGGGCTAAGTTACCAAAGGGATTTGACCTTAACACTCTTAGAGCAACTTCTCCCACTCCAACATCATACAATTCATCCATGGGAGCATCCTCACAGAATGTCATCAACACACTCAATTCTACCTCCCTTGGTCATACCACTACCACAACCAATACAACATCTATTGGGGGATCATCTTCCCAAACCAACAACACATCACAATCCATCCCCCAACAAAAATCCACCATTCCTTCACAAACAATGGGGGAAACCACATCAAACCTCTTAGGAACTACATCTAGTTCCATGAGTACATCAACAAACCTACTATTAGGTTCTTCAAGTTCGATTACAACCAACTCATCTAACCCATTTGGGAGAAATAAACGAAGAGTTTTCATCCAAGGCACCCAATCCACTTCATCACAAGTCAACACTAGCATTCCTATGACCCAAAACACCAACACTCCTAAAGGTCATAATCTTTTATTTGGGCAAGGCAATCAAGGCACACAATCATATAACCCATTTGGGCATCAACAAGCTCAAAATCAACAAGGCGCTCCATCATGCACTCAATTTGGCAATCAACAAGGTCAAAACCAGCAAGGTCCTCAAATCCAGACCAATATGGCAGGATATCATATTCCCACTTATGCTTCTCAAATCCATACGTAGTAACACATCCCTAATCAAAATACCCATTTCCAACAACCGCCTAATCACAACAATTATTTCACTCATCGACAACCCATTCCAAATCATAACATCTCATCACAATAGCAGGGGACTCAAGTTGCCCCTATCCACAACATAGGTGATGCTACCAACCATCCTATGGTAGAAGCACTCACTGAACAACTCGCTGCTCTTCAAACACAAGTGGAAACCTTGCAACAATCCAATAAAAAGTCATACATGTCACATGACTTGTGTCCTTATCCGTTTGACACAACTTTATATAGGCCACCATTTCCTCATGGATGTGTGGTCCCTCATTTTCCCAAGTATAAAGGCAAAATGAAACCCCTTGAACACATAAGGGAATTCACAACCAGTTGTATTGACATTGCTTATGAGCAAACTTATCTCATGAGGCTCTTTTCTAGAAGTCTTGGAGGTCATGCACTAGAATGGTTCTGACTCTTTCCTAAGGGAATAAAAACTTGGGACGAATTGGCCAACAAGTTTGTCGAAAACTATGCTTACAATATCGACACAGACATTGACATCGCCTCCTTATGCAAACTTACCCAAGAGGATGCAGGAGAGACTTTCATTCCATTTTTTCAAAGATGGAGAACCTTAGCAAGCAGATGTCCGGTAGAAATACCCAAAAAGGAGAAAGTAACCATGTTTGTACAAACTCTCCTTGGACCACTAAGGTATGGATTACAAGTACATTGTTGCACCACTTTTGTTGACCTTGTTGAAAAGGGGGTTCAACTAGAAAAAGCCTTGATTGCCAAAGGTGAACTGAAATATGGTGGAAAAACTATCAACACAACCACCAATAATAGGCCAAGTAGCTCAAACGACAAAAACAAATACTGGGTTAAGAACAAACACATCGCAAGTGACAGTGTAGTTGATGCAAAAACCGTAAATGAAACAGGTCATGTACTCACAATCAAAGGAGTACACGATCAAAATGCACCTGTAACTACACTGGCACCAATTGCCAACGCTCTTCAAAATAATCATACACAATCTAATCAAAGGCAGTTGCGTCAACCACGACAGTTTCAAAAGCATACATTCACCCCGTTGGGTGAACCCATCAAAACTGTCTTAAAGAAACTTCTCCAAAATGGCATCATAACGCTGGAGGAACTGAAACAGTACGACCCTGGTCAATTCAAGCCGTCATGGTGGGATGACAGTTCATTCTGTGATTACCACCATGCCAAAGGGCATAAAACTTCTTCTTGTCACCAATTGCGAAATCTGGTGCAAGATCTCATAGAGAACCACACCATTGAGTTGGGTGGTCAATCTTTTACATCCAATGCAGATCATACCATACACAAGAACCCATTGCAAGATCATGGTAAGGCTTCCTCATCTGGCACCAAGCATACAAACAACCAAGCCAACCATATCCGTCCGGCCTATAATACTACTCGTCCAGCATACAATTATCCTGATGGAACTATTATTAACAATCTTAGTGCTGCTAATGAAGATGAATCTGTTAATACCATCAACATCAAAAGAGCCCCAAAATGCAATGTGACTACGCATAAAGGCAAGGTCACGATCCCGGGTCCTTCTGCACATCAACCAAAGATCACCATACCTGGTCCATCCACTGGACAATCCACCCTAAAACCGGAGTTCAACATTGTTGAGCAGTTAAATAAAACACCTGCTCAAATATCCATTCTTGAACTACTCTGTATTTCACCCATGCATAAGGCCATCCTCGATAAAGTACTGCAAGAGTCAATCGTCCCAACCAACATCGATGTTAACCATTTTGAGACCATGGTCGGATACCTGAATTCACCTCACCATATCACCTTTTCAGACAGTGACTATTCCTCACCCAAGCCATCGCATAACGATGCCCTCCACATTGAAGTCTTCATCCATAAGCATAAGGTTCGACGAGTCCTAGTAGATGGCGGAGCAGGATTGAATATCTGCTCTCTGAAATTGGTCAAAGCTCTTGGTTTTTCTGAGGCATGTGTAGATGCTAGCAAAAGCATCGTCATCAAAGCATATGATGATGAAGAACGCGCTTCTAAAGGAATTATTATAATTCCACTTCGAGTGGGACCAGTCATCATAGATACCACATGCCAAGTCTTGGATCGTGATATTCACTATAATATATTACTTGGTCACCCTTGGATTCATGCTTTAAAGGCAATTCCATCCACGTACCACCAATGCCTCAAATTCCCTTTTGATGGAACTGAGATCACCATCCCAAGCGATCCTGATCCATTCCAATACTGCACCAACTTGCGAGCTACTGTTGAGCACCAGGTACGCATCAATCGGGAGGCCTCATCTTCCACCGCATCAAAATACATTAACCCAATGACACTCATGAAATCATCCATTTCATCATCTTCTACCACACCATCTCCATCGGCTTCCATCCCAAGTAAAGATATTCAGATCCAGGACCTTGGTTGTGGGGAATTTAAATTAAATACGACTTATTGTATAACTACAATACTGAAGCCACCTAAAGTCTATGGCAGACCATGTTTTGCAATTGAGCCCAAAGTAACTTTCAACGTTCCACCAAAAAGTGTTTTTACATGGTGGGGTGATATGGGTGATGAAGACATCATTGACATGGATAACTGGATCTACAAAGACCCAATGGAGTTATCTCCACTACCATTGCATCTTTATGGCAAAGGATATGATATGTGCAAAACCCAAGGTTTTGATGGGACAAGCGGCCTTGGAAAGAATGGCAATGGAAGAAGGGAACCTATTATTATAACGACAAGACCAAGATACATAGGGCTAGGGTTCAACCAACTCGAAACTGACGATCAATGTATCTATGAATTTTCAAGCAAGGACATAAAGGCAACAGAAGTGTCGAGACAAGCGAAGAATCCCTAACTGAAACAGACTCAAAGGAATGGGAATGGGGATCTGACAAAACTGTTAGTGACTATGACATTGATGAACTATTCTTAGAACCTGGCCAACCTTCCTTTGAAGAACGATTCTGCCAACAATATAACATTGACCCTATTGAATGACATTCTAAAGACAAGAAATGGGTAAGAATTCCTTGGAACCTAGAAGAACATAAAGTGTCATCAGCAATACTTGAATCATCCCACCCCATTCCTGAGTCCACCCATGAGCTTGACCTATCTGAGCCCATCATTCATACTTTTGAAACACCTACCACTAGTCACGATGTTGATAATTTCATCCCATATTATGATTTTGAATTTGATTCATCTGACTCAGAGTATGGACCATCCATTGCATCAGACACAGAAGTGGAAATTGATAACTTTTCCTTTACACTTGAGGCATCAATTTGCACACTTTCCGCATCCTCCCCATCCTTCACTAACACTGATGATGGAATCACCCTTGTGTACCCACAACTAATCGACTGGGACCAAAAAGATCCACTAGTGATGGACATATTTTAGAATGACGAGGCAATTACAAAATTCATGGGACTAAGAGAAGGTATTCCATGGGGGGACCACGAAGCAAGGTTCTCCATTGATCTCGATTGTGCAGCTTACTTCGGGGAGACTGTGCAATCCTCTAGTCACAAAAACACAAAAAACAAAAAAGAAAAAGAAATGCCTTTAGGTGAAAACCGCAAGGCACCTTCTGGCAATAAAATAGTAAAAACAAAGGATGTATCCGAAGGTGAAAACCTCTCTGAGGCACCTAAGGATGGAGGATTGGACTTTCTCCCTGTAACATAGGAAAAATTGGCCATGCTCATTGAGGATACAACAGAAGTTAACATAGCTACACCAGAGAATCCCAAAATGATTCTCTTGGCTGCATCATTATCAGATGAAGAAAAACCTGAGTTTACACAATTCTTCATAGAAAGAAAAGTTAACTTCGCATGGTCATATGTTGACATGCCAGGGCTTGATCCCGAATTGGTTCTGCATCATCTTCCTTTAATCCCAGGAATCAAGCCGGTCAAACAAAAGTTACGCAAGATGCACCCATAGATCGCACTACTTGTCAAGGTGGAATTAAAAAAGTTATTGGATGATGAATTCATAAGGTCAATTGATTATGCAGATTGGATATCAAACATTGTTCCTGTTACCAAGCTGAATGGACAAATCTGTATCTGCACGGATTTTAGAGATTTGAATAAGGCTTTCCCAAAGGATGATTCCCCTCTACCAAACATAGACATGATTGTTGACCTCACAGTAGGATATGAGATGCTATCTCTCATGGACAGTTTTTCAGGCTATAATCAAATCAAAATTGCAACAGAGGATCAACATAAAATAGCATTCACTTGTCCTTGGGGAACATACTATTGGAACGTCATGCCTTTTGGCCTAAAGAATGCAGGCGCTACATATCAGAGGGCTATGACAACAATCTTCCATGACATGATGCACATTCTAATGGAAGATTATGTGGATGACCTATTAGCAAAATCTTTGACAAGAAAAGATCATCTCACAGTCCTAGAAAAAATCTTTAGACGGCTTGAGGATTACAAGGTTAGATTGAACCCAAAGAAGTGTGTTTTTGGAGTCACTTCAGGCAAGCTGCTAGGATACATTGTTTCAAGATGAGGCATTGAGGTTGATATCGCAAAATTAAAAGCAATTCTGGACATGCCTCCACAAAAAGGAATCAGTGAGTTGCACACACTTCAGGGCAGATTGCAGTCTATTCAACGTTTCATTGCACAGTTGGCAGAGAAGTGTCAACCATTCCAATATCTACTATGCAAAAGCAATCCTTTTGTATGGACAGATAAGTGCAACATAGCCTTTGACCAAATAAAAGAATATCTATTAACACCACCAGTGTTAATGCTGCCTATTGAGGGAAAACCATTGATCCTCTATGTCACTGCAACGACAAATGCTCTAGGGGCAATATTAGCGCAAAATGATCAGCAAGAAAAAGAACGAGCCGTATATTATATCAGTCACACACTAATTGGATATGACCTCAATTACACAACCATTGAAAGGGCATGTCTTGCGGTTGTTTTTGTGGCACAAAAATTGAGACACTATATGCTAAGCCATCAAACACATTTAGTGGCAAAGATTGACCCATTAAAATATCTTCTGAGTCGAGCAGCACTGACAGGTCGTTTGGCAAAATGGGTCATGATATTAAGCGAATATGACATACAGTATGTGGAGCGCAAAGCTATAAAAGGTCAAGTCATAGCAGATCAATTAGCTGATGCACCAATCCAGGCCACTCATCCTCTAATAACTGATTTTCCAGACGAGTCTATTTTTTACGCAGAACCAACTCTACCATGGAAATTATACTTTGATGGATCCCACAATGGTCACGGCTCAGGAGCAGGCATATTATTTATCACACCACAAGGGGATTCAATTCCTAAATCATTTCGAATTGCTTTCCCTTATATAAATAATATTGTAGAATACGAGGCATTGGTCACAGGTCTTAAGATAGCAATCAAATGGAAAATACAGACATTGCTCATATTTGAAGATTCTTAATTGGTCATCAATCAAGTGAATGATGACTATGACACAAAAGATGAGAAGTTGCTTCCCTACAAAAGAATGGTGGATAGTTTCTTGATGTATTTCAAAATGATTGCATTTGAACAAATCCCAAGGACATAGAATAAAGCAGCCGATGCAATGGCTACCATTGGATCTCTCCTAGACATCCCTAAGAATGTGTCACAATTTGAATTCTTAGTGGAACAACTGCTGATGCCGGCATATGATATTCCAGAGTCTGAAATGGTGTGCAAGATTGTTGGTCCCGGTTCGCCTTGGTATCAAGACATATATGACTATCTTAAAACCCAAACCCTCCCACCCAGCTTTTCTAACAACCAAAGAAAATCTTTTATCTAAAAAGCGACTAGACATACCATCGTCAGTGACACCTTATACCACCATGGCTTTGACAACACCCTTCTTCGCTGGCTCAACACTGATGAAGCCCAAGCAACTTTATGAGAAGTACATGAGGGTATATGCGGATCTCATTCGAGTGGTCCAACCTTAGCTAGGAAAGTCACCAGACTGGGATACTACTGGCCGACATTGGAAAAAGATGCTCTTCAGTTTGTCAGAACATGTCGAAAATGCCAGGTGCACAGTGATTTGATTCATGCACCTACACAGGAATTGAGACCTATCACTTCTCCATGGCCTTTTACACAATGGGGACTTGACCTCATGGGTAAGATCCATCCATCCTCTTCAAATGGCCACAAATTCATAATAACCGCCACTGAGTATTTCACTAAGTGGATTGAAGTCGTTCCTCTCACTTACATCACCGGTAAACAAATATCCAAGTTTATTTTGAGTTACATCATCTACCGGTATGGTGTCCCACAATCCATCATCACAGATAATGGTAGTCCATTCAAAAATCAGGACGTTCATGAACTCTGTGAGCGATTCCACATCCAACACCATTTTTCCACTCCATACTACCCACAAGGTAACGACCAAGCTAAGGCGTCCAACAAAACAATTCTTCACATTCTGAAGAAGACCGTCAATGACGCTGGCCAAGATTGGCACCTACAACTCAATCCTGCTTTATGGGCCTATCGTACTAGCATCCGTACCCCCACTGGAGCTACTCTGTTTTCCTTGGTCTATGGATCTGAGGCCATATTACCCATCGAGGTCGAAATTCCTTCTCTCCGAGTTTCTTTGAAAGGAATGATTGATGATGAAGAGTACATACATACTCATCTCCATGAGCTAGAAATGCTACAAGAAAGATGGAAAAATTCCTTAAATCATCTACAGGCATATCAAAACCGTCTTTGCAGAAGTTATAACAAAAGAGTCATGGTGAGAAAGTTCAAAATCGGTGACTTGGTTCTCATGCAGAATCCCAGAAATCAAGCAGACCGTGAAAAGCCTGGCAAGTTTGAGGCTAATTGGCTTGGTCCTCATATCATTACTGCCACATTTGGTTTCGGAGCTTATCAGTTGGCCACACCTGATGGAGAATAGCTGACAGAACCCATCAACAACTTACACCTGAGAAAGTTCTACACATAGCATCAGAGAGCTTGGCTGAAAAACCTACAAAATACAAAAATTGAAAAATACACAAAAAATCATCCCTTGATGAAAACTTGGCAAACAGGCGTCTTTGTGACACAAAAAAATCAAAAAATGGAAAAAAATAGTAAAAAGAAATGAGTTCATCCAATAGTGAAAACCTGGCAAGTAGGCACTTTGGATAGGTACCATGGTGAAAACTTGGCAAATAGGTGCCATGTGTAGTCGATCATTGCTTCGCCATCTACTGTTACTCAAAACTGTTAGAAACCCTAGATTAGACATGCAAACCTAAACACCTTCCACAGAAGAGAAAACATCAAAAAAGCAGAGCTTTGCATGTAATGTGCAAAATATTATTATTTAGGAATTCAATATTACAATGAGATGATTTGCCTTATAAAGGAAAAGTATGCAACCCTAATGTTGACCTAAAATTAGCTCAACCTAAGTAAAGTTATGCAAGTGTAATTAAATATTAATTACACTAACACCCCCCCATAAGTGCAACTTAGGGAGACTAAAATAAGCATGCACCTAAAATTAAGATGAATGCAAGAAAGCATGAATGGGTCCCGACAACTAGGCCTGATCAGGTACCCATGTACAAATGCAATAATGAGGTAGAGAAGGAAAACCCAATGGGACAACCCCCCCTACAATGAGATGAATGTTGCAAAGAAGCACCGGAAGAACACTGTGGAGTAAAACTGGAACCGCAATCTGACAAGCAAGGAAAGATACTTCTGTCTACAAGAAACCATATCAGAATCATCATAATGTGACAGCAGACCTGATGCCACGAAACACTCGAAAACACCAAACTGGAACAACCTTGGAATCCATAGAGCAACAGTAGATGATATGATGATGACAAAATCTAGAAGTCGTGAATCTTGATGCCGATGCCAAACTAAGACTGAACCTCTTCCATGGGAAAAAGTACCATACAGACTCGGGAACAATAACCACAAATTTAGTGGCCCTCAAACTAAGATGGATCCGATGCGGATCACTAACCATAGGCTCTCAATATAAAGTGTGAACCAAAATGAATCTGGTATGTGTCAAGCTAAGACAAAATATGGCCAAAAGAAACCAGATTACAACCCATGCGAGTTGCCATCAAAACATGATGAAGATTATTATGCAAGAAACCCCCCTGAAGGAACTTTATATCAGTTCGTTTATTACAATCCCCAATGAATGAAAAAGGAGATAATTCCTAACATGCATAAACAAAAAATAAAAATAGACCTTAGATCTGTGTAGAGGACTGAACCAGCTTTCTAGTGCCGCAAGAATGGCGAAAAAAGGATCACCGAGTCAAAAGATATGCCCTCCGGAGTGAAAAATATAACATCTGAGTTCAAGGACCTGCAAAATAAATTTGGAGAAAAATATAGAAAAAATAAAATGTTAAATAGATCAGCACCGGAATCAGCTTTCCAACGGTATCTTGTTTGCAAAAGCCCGACACCGTACGCAAAAGTTACACCCGATTTTGTAAAAGTGCTCCAAAATGGCCAATAAGGCCTGCAGGCAGCCCAGGGGGCTAAAACAATGGGCCCCTGGTCCTGCATGCAACCAGGGGTTGGTAGACAGGGGGCTGGGGTGGAGCCCTTGGTTCTCCATACGACTAGGTCAGGGCTGAGGGGCCGGCCGGGGGTTGGGCGCATAGCGCCCAGTCCCCCATGTGACCGCGGCCAGTGCAGATAAAGCCCGCGGGGGCTAGCGATGGGACCGGCGGTGGAAAGGGGCGGCGCCGCCTGGGGGCCGCTGTTCCTGGTGGCCACTTGGTGGCGCGTCGGCGGCAGGATCCTTAAAACTGCAGGCATGAAAACCGATGGCCATTTTCTATTTTTTCTTCGATTTTCGTGAAGAAAAATGCCTCGAAATGCGGATGGCAAAATTTTTTTGCCTTCCAGATCAACTTCGCCAAAATCGACGAAATGAAAGGTGATCTTAGGGTTTTTGGCCACTGCGAACGCAATGGTGACCTCCGTTTCTGCTCAAAATGCTTCAAAAAAATGACGACCTCCAGAGCTTGCAAAAAAACACCCAACTTGAAACCCTCACAGATCTGGCAAATCATGGCCAAAATCTAAAAATAAAAGCCAAACCTGACTTTTTCCAATGCTCTAAATCCAATGGTGAGGCTCGATCTGATCCAAGATGCTGCATAAATGAACTCAAGGCATAAAATCCTCGAGGAACCCCGAACGAAATCTGCAATGGTTTTCTTCAAAAATTGAGAAGGGGTTGCATGTCAAGGCTCTGATACCATGTTAGAAACCCTAGATCAGACATGCAAACCTAAACACCTTCCACAGAAGAGAAAACATCAAAAAAGTAGAGCTTTGCATGTAATGTGCAAAATATTATTATTCAGGAATTCAATATTACAATGAGATGATTTGCCTTATAAACGCAAAGTATGCAACCCTAATGTTGACCTAAAATTAGCTCAACCTAAGTAAAGTTATGCAAGTGTAATTAAATATTAATTACACTAACAAAAATGACCTTTACCCATTTGTCATAATCACAAAGGCCTGACACATTCACGACATCCGTCCTAAATCCTGTCAATTCCAACCATGGTTAACATCTGGTTGACATCATTCCTTGCATATCCTGGCCTTTACCTTGTGTCTACCTATCTCCATATCATTGAACTTGGGTATTCCCTGACTTGTCTGGGGGCAAGAACTTTATCATGTAACTGCAGTGGGTACCACACATGATCCTGCATTCTCAAAAAAGTCCTGAAAAAATCACAAACATCTGAAAAAGTCTTGAAAAAAAGACCTAAAAATCAGAAAGTGTCCTGAGAAAATACAAAAACATCCAAATCAATGTCAAAATCCAAAATCAAAGTCAAATATGATCAATTCAATTGATCACATCATTCAATCTTTTGTCCATGTCCGAACTACGTTGTCTCTGCTCTTTTGCTACGTAGGCAAGATTAATCTTTGAATCCCCGAGACATTAGGTCAGTCCTTCTAGGTTTGTCAAAATAAAATCATGATTCAAAATTTTGTCCTTTGGACAATGTCATTGGTTGTGTCGAACTACGAGGTCTCTGAGTGCACGACGTAGGCAAGGCCATCAATCGATGGACCCCCGAGGCCGCACTAGGTCAGTGCATTAGGGTTCTTGGCACAATATTTTCACACTCGTCAAGCTATCTTCGAATCAAACTCTCTTCGAATCAATGGAATCTTATGTCAATCTTGAATTACCAGTCTATCAGAAATCTATTTCATTAGAATACTTTCATTCAATTCAACATGTTAGCAATGACATGTAGTCAAAAATCATATCAAAACAATTTATCATGACAAGGCTTTGAGTTCTTCTTCAGATGTGTCCTTCTAAAGAGAAACTCTCGTCAACTTCTTTATGCTTTTGGATGTGTCCTTCCTAAGCATCGTCATCATCTGGCATTTTGATGGATTCTCCTAACTCTGAGAATCAATCTCCTAGATATCAACGTCATTCAAGATGTGTCCTTCCTGAATTTGATATCGCCCGACACTTAAAACAACACCTAACATTAAAACACTTGGAAAATTTTTTTTCTGTCTTTTGATAATAATCATGATATTAGTTCCTTATGTCCTAGGAACCATGACATATCATGATGATTATCCTTGTCTTCTTATCACTCTGCTATTAGTTTCTCCACGATGTCCTATCATCAGGATTTAGAAAAGCAATGACATAGTATGATGATTTTACTGTTTATTTTTTATCATGTGGCTAGTTTCTCAAGGATGTCCTATCATAAGGATTTAGAGAAGCAGCGACGTCTCATGATTGGTTGGTTTTTCTAGTGGTTGGTCATGATAAAGTGACTAGGGGCAACTGTGTTCCTTGCATGAGTCATGATCATCCTTGCCTGCGACCGTTGATCTACGTGATGGTTCAACTTTGCACACTATTGATCTATGTCATATCATAGTGTTTGTTGACCATCATGACATTTTCGCCCAATGATGATTAAAGAGCAACAACTAGAATAACACCATAGCAAAGCTTTTGAAGGATTTTTATTTTTCGCACTAACATGCATATTTTTCTTCGCACTAACATCCATCTTCGTCTTCTCTTCTCCCATTCTCTGACGATATCCTATGACATACAAAAACAAAGTTGCATACATAATCGCATAATCATTTCATATTCACATCTGCATATATCAGATACCACAATTCACATTGCATAAACATTATCATTTGCATCCATTCATAAAACCATCATTTACATCAACATATAAGCATCATAAATAAAACATTTACATCAGCATATAGGAATTACATCATCACAACATTACACAATGCATACATACATTACCACATCCATATTGCATTCATAAGCATAACATAAATACATCTCATAGCATCATAAAAGCATCACATAAGCATCTCATAAAAGCACATAATCCATAACACATTACATCATATAGGCCACATCAAAACTGCATCACATATATATAATCTCAAAAATGCTATATCATAGGATAGAGTCAAATGGTATCCCAAAAATAGAGCTCGCAGGCTTGAATATCAAAGAATACATATGTCTAATACAAGTCCTAGGATGGCCCTCCTCCATCTCGTGGAGGTGACTGTGCCTGATCAACCACGTGAAAGGTGACCTGAATAGGAGGGGTGTCATGTGTCTGAATCTGTGACCCTGAGGGATCGGTAACAGGAGGATGACTCTGCCCTGCCTGATGTCCTGATGACACTGATCTGTCCATGCTCTGATCTATGGCTGTGACCTAATGAATTCCTGTGTGAGCTATGTGATCTATGGCTCGATGACTACCCTGATGTAGTGGACCCCCCAGCACTGGTATGACTACTGCTGTGTGATCGGCTGCTGTGTGTCTGACTACCACTACCTGTCCTACTGTGAGATCGAGACAACCCTGGGTCCTGCTGTGAGATCATTACAAGGAAAGGGCCAAGGATTAGAACATATTGAGAAGCATTATGGAAAGTTTTGTACTACTGGCAAGTCAAGGGTGCAAAAAGTTAAGCTCGACACAAGTCAACAAAAAGTCAACTCTGGTCAACTTCAATTGCATCGCATTGACCGCAAATGTGTCACAATAAATCAATTGCGACTTGAGACATGAAAAATGCGTTGCAATATGTCAAATGCGTCATTCTAAAGGGAAAATGCGCGATCAAACATTGAATGCATCATTTCATCTATCAAATGCACGATCTAACAACGAATGCGTCATTAGGCTTATCAAATGCATTGCATATTAACAAATGTGTTGCAAAGCTATCGATTGCACCAGAATTTAAGCAGATGCATCACAAATTTATCACTTGTGTCACAAAAAAATGTGATTGCGTCGTTCACTCTCGCGAATGCGCAATCGCACAAATTAGACCTGTCTACCCATTGCGCTTGTGTCACGACGCAAGGAAATGCGGTGAATGCGAAGGCGATTGTGGATTTCGCGATAGCGTTTGCATTGCACCGCAATTTTTATCCCCCCTTTTTACCCTCATAAATGTGAAAAATTTAAAAATTGACAAGTTGGATAGGATACTTACCGGTGCCCCTGCGCCCTCGAGTCGTCGGAATGTGCGCACGCGATATCCACAGTGTGTAGTCGTAAGGATCACCATCGTCTCTCAGAGCTCTGGTTTGTAGAAAATTCTATATGCAAATATGAAAATGACATTTGGTTTGATCTTTTCAACCTATTTATAGGCTGAAAATTAGGTTTTTGACCTAGTGGGCCCTATGGGAGGCTCATTTGACCACCTTTGACCGACATTTTGGCTATCTTAACATTCTTTGTTTTTGAATCGGATCACGACATCACTTTCCTAGTCATCAATTGAGCTAGTTGGGATATTTTTCAAATTTTTCTGACCCTGCGTCGAAATTCAAAAATTTTCCCGAGGGGGCATAGGAATTCCATACCTCCGCTGGGGCATATTCTGGACTTGTTTTCTTTGCCACAATGCGACAAGCTGCATTATAACAAAGAGGGGCAAATGTAGACACATAAAAATGACCAAGACCTGCAAGCATTATTTTTACTACTTCCATCATGACATGATTATAACATTTTAATTATGTTCCTAACCCACATTCAACTATTAATTAAATAGTTCATGATTATTTATTTAATTCATAAACTTTCATTCTTCATGATTATTAAATAAATAAATCCTATTTATTTAATTTAATATGTCACTAATTATCAAAGTCTTCTAATAATTAAATAAAGGCATCAATTTATTTAATTAATCCTTATCATAAATGTCTTCTTGATTATTAAATTGATATATTTTAATATATCTATTTAATATGTCACTAATTCCTAAATCCTCTCTTAATTAAATAAATTCATTTATTTATTTAATTAATTAACTACTTCTTCTAAATTAAATAATTATTTTAATTATTTAATTATGGCATGTGACATTTCTATATTTTTAAATAAAACAAATCATTTAAAAATATCTCACTGATTCTTCATTTAGTAATTAATTTCAAAAATCAATTACTAATTACCTCACAAAATCTTCTATTTTGAATTAATTTAATTCAAAAGGGAAATATTCTCCTACAAATCAAGTAATTTCCAAAATTATTGATTTTCTAAAATCTCATCCTTTTGTCTTTTGATTTTTACTAATTTCATCTCCACTGTCACATTCAGTCTGGATTTAATTAATTTAATTAAATCTTATTTACACCCATGGGTATTTTGCCCTAACCCTAATTGAGGTTGCCTTATTGAATCTTGACCTTTGATTCTAGGGTATTCCTCAATCTCTCATCTTGTCCATCCATTCAAGATTGCATTTTCTATAAAATGACAATCTTGATCTCATTTTCGGATCCATGCTCATTTATCTAATAGACTTTTGATATAGGCATTCTAGAGATCATAGACTTTTATTTACTATTTGCATATTAGAAATTGCTTTCTAGTTTACATAGTTTAATATTTTAAATCCTTCAAAGGCATTGTTAAGGCTAGGCATTAGAGAAGTTTGCTCACAAAGAAATCTGAGGGCAATCCATCATTGCAGCAAGGCTTGAGAAGGTGCAATGGAAGGAATCATAGAATAGAGAAGATTGGTGAGATCATTTCGTTTCACGTTATTTTCTCTTTTATATTCTTATGTATTTCATTGTTGATGTTTAAACTAACTTGCAGGTACATCTAACTATTTGTTCCAGTCTTGCAGGATTTTTAGATCATTACAGATATATCATGTGTTGCTGAAGTATCACTTTATGTGTCAAATTTTGCATCTAGTTCACTGCAAGCACCATATTGTTGAAATAGGGAAAAAATGAAATCATCGTTTTGTAATGGCTTTTTATATAAATTCAATCCATGGTTGTTTACAAGAAGCAAAAATTTGACTTCATCAATAGTGTGTAACGGAACTGCCCCATTACGATAAACTTGACTAATTTCATAGGGGCCTAACCATCTAGACTAGAATTTACCTTTGAAGTGTTTATACCTTGAATCATATAATAGTTCCCAGTACCCTACAATGAACTCCTTGGTTTTAATGTATTGATCATGCCATTTCATCCTTTGTTGTTGTACTACCTTAGTATGATGGATTGCTTCCATCCTTATCTCATCCAATCTATTTAAGGTATGCAACCTTTCCTTTTGAGTTTTTTTATATCCATTTCTAGTTCTATAATTGTCCTTAGTGTTTTATATTCAAACTTAATAGGAAGGATTGTTGTATTACCATATACTAAATCATACAGTGTAAAAGTAGTGATGGTTTTCGAAGTTTTTATGTATGCCCATACTTCTTTAGGTAACCTTGCAACCCAATCTTTCTTACGCAGCTACACTGTCTTGGTGAGAATACCTTCAATCTCTCGATTAGTGACTTCCACATGACCATTATCCTGAGGGTGGTAGGGTGTTGATTTCTTGTGTCTAATTTGGTATTCTTCAACCAGCTTGGTGATTAGATCATAAGTAAATTGTGGTCCTTGATCAGTGACTATTTCTCTAGGTATGCCATGCCTATAAATATATCTTCCTATAAGAACTTATCCACATTTTCATCTCTAGAAAATTGTAAGGCCTTTGATTCCACCCATTTTGTCAAGTAATTAGTGCAAACAAGAATGTATTCCTTGTTCTTGGATGTAGGTGATATTGGTCCAATAAAGACTAAACCCCATTTGTCAAAAGGTGCCAATGTTAATTGAGGTTTTAATGGCATCTCATTACTCTTTGTTGGTCTTCCCATCCTTTGACGCCTATCATAGCTTCGTGTATATTTAACAAAATATTTATGCAAATTATGAAAATAATAGCCAATTGTGAGGATCTTAAAGGTTGTTCTTTTTGCTGAAAAATGACCTCCACATGGCTCATCATGGCATACCTTCATGATGTCAAAGATCCCATCCTCACTGATACACCTTCTCATGATGTTATTAGGGCCATTATAAAATAGATAACCAAATATTCAGGAGTATGGGAAGCACTTGTGTACTAGCTATCTCTTTTCCCTTGGAGAAAAGTGTGGTGAAATTTCCCCTATGACCAAATAATTGGCAATATTTGCATACCAAGGTACTTGCACTTATAGAGTAAATAAGTGTTCATCTCGAAATGAATCATCCACCACTCCTTCAGTTGATTTTGTTGGAAATCTTGACAAGAAATCTTCCACTACATTGGCTTTACTAGGTTTTTCTACTATAGTAATGTCAAACTCCTATAAAAGAAGCATCCATCTTACCAATCTACCCCTAACAATTGACTTTTTCATCAAATACCTTATTATTGTGTGGTTTATATGGAAAAAAACTAAATAGCTAGTAATCTAGTGCCTAAATTTATTAATAGCATACACTACAACAAGAATCTATTTTTTTGCTACAATATAATTCAACTCTACTCCTTAAAGATTCTTGCTGATATAGTAAATTGCATACTCTTTGTTACCTTCTTTCTAACCCAGAACTACTCCAATAGAAAAATCTGAAGCATCTATATGTTTATAAAAGGGTAGAGTCCAATTATGACCTCTCAATACTAGTGCTTGAGTTAGGGCTTTCTTCAGTTCTTCCAAGGATTATTGACACTTTGATGTCCATTCAGATTCAATGTCCTTACTTAACGAAACAAATAATGGTGCAACAATATTACTAAAATAGTTGATAAACTTCCTGTAGTAGCCTGCATGGCCAAGAAAACTCCTGATATCCCTTTGTTTTTTAGGAACACTTAAGATAGATACAATTTCTATTTTGTGTGGATCAACCTAAATTCTTGCATTGGATATAAAGTGTCCCAATACAATTCCTTGTGTCGTCATCATAAAACACTTTTCATTGTTGAGTGACAGGTTGTGTTCTTTACAAATTTTCAATACTTTTTCTAGATTATTAAGAGCTTCCTCATAAGTTTCACCATAAGTAGTGAAATCATCCATGTATATCTCCATACAGTAATGTACATAATCAAAAAATATATTGAGTGCTACTCTTTGAAAGGTAGCTGAAGTAGTGCATAAGCCAAAGGGTAGAACAGAGTAAGCATAAGCTCCCCAAGGATATCCAATGTATTTTTGTCTTGATCCTCTAGAGCAATTTTAATCTGGTTATAACCATTGAAACCATCTAGAAATGAGATACTTTTTCACAACTATAGAATCAAGTACTTGATCTATGCAAGGCAAAGGAAAGTGGTCCTTCCTAGTTGATTTATTTAGTTCCTTGTATTCTACACAAACTCTCCATTTTCCAACTTTCTTGGGAACAATTACCAAAGTTGAGACCCATTCACTATCTTATGTTGGATAGATAAAACTTGCATCAAGAAGCTTTTATATTTCAGATTTCACTATCTCCCTCAAGGTAGGATTCATATGTCTGTAAGGTTGTCAAATGGGTCTATAACCATCATTGATATAAATTTTGTGCATACATAAATTAGGATCTATGCCTTTCATATCATGATAATACCATGCATATGCTACTGAGTGTGCATGTAGCACTATTTGTAGAGAATTCTATTACTCCTCTATCAAGGAATTATTTATATTTAACTTCCTTCCTGCAATAATTTCCAATTCCTTGGATGATTCTTCGACAAATAAGAGGTCAAGAGTTTGTATGATAAGTACACATTGTTGAGGTAGGAATGAATGAAATATATGAGATATTTCTTTTATATAATTTGTGGGTATGATACTTTATAAGGGTTCTTGTAGGCATATGAGGTAGTCTTGTTGTTGCGGGCTCCTGCCACAATCATTTTGGATTATGTGGGCAATGAGCTCATCTTCTTCTTGGTCATCCAATAAAAGGTTACACTCTATAGTCATCAGTGTCTGCAGAGAATAGTTATCTGTGTGAGGGGGAAAACCATTAGAATGAAAACAAGAAAAATTCAATGAACTAAGAATCTATCTAATTTAAAACACTTAATCTAAGATCTTATTCCATCACTCATGAAATGAACAATCTAAGCTATTGAAATTATGTAATACAATCCTAAGATTAACACAATGAATTCAAAGCAAGGAGAGATTACCATCCCATGTAAAAGTATGTTCACATGATGTTGGATTGTTCATATCACTGTGAAGCCTCCATAGTTCGTGTGAAAAATCTTGAAGAACGATGCCTTGGTTGGTCGATTGAAGAAATGGTTGAAGCTCTAACAATGGTGGTTATCAATGTTAGCAGTACTTCATTGTGAAAATGATGTTGATTCTCTGATCCTTTTTGTGAGGAAAGAGGTTTTTTATATAGAAAATGAGATTTCAAATGGATGATCAGGATTCAACAATGTTGCATCAAGATCAATGGTTGAAAGGTGTTGAGAGGATTTAGAAATGAGAATATTGTGCAAATTAGATTTCACAATTTGTGTGATTGAGGAATAGATTTTCTAGTCAGGGATTTTCTAGTCAAGGATTAGATTGATCAGTCACAAAAGAATAATTTACTCAATTAGAATTAGATGTCTTGGTCAGGAAATAGATTGATTAGTCAGCAAATTAGATTTCTCAGTTAGCAATTATAATTTTCTCAATCAAAAAGTGGGTGAGGATTATGAATTAATTGATTTAATTAATTAATTCCTTTTTGGAGTTGAACATGCAAATCAAGTTTGACTTTTGCAAACAAAGTTGCATTTGTTTGATTTAAATGATTTGAATGGTTTGATTTAATTATTCAAATTTTGGAGAGAAAGTGTGTTAATTAAATTATTACGATTTAATAATTTAATTAACCTAGGGGAATAAGGTGATTTAGTTTGTTAAGTATCTACATCATTTTTCTCGCCTTTTCTTAAGATCCCCGCCTTTCGTCTAAACCCTTGCATATGTTTCAATCAGTTGCTCTAAGACCTCGTTTTGGTTTCAAGAACTTGCTCTAAAACCTCGCCCTTGTCTAAAATCCTTGTATTTGATTGCTATTTTTCCTAAAAATTCACCCTTGACCAAGAACCTCGCCATTGACTGAAAACCTCACCCTTGTTTCCTCGCCCTTGACCTAAAACCTCGCACTTGCCTAAAAACCTCACTTTTGCTTGTTGTTTTCTAAGCATCTGCTCTAAACCCTTTCATTTTCTTGTTTGTCATCCTAAATTTCATTTTTCATCATGTTTTGTGTTTCTTTACATTTTTAGAGTGAAACAGTAACATCATGGGTTAAAATGATTATAGGTAGTCCTCAAACCATTGCAGCCGAGGGAGAGACAACCTTGACACCTGTTTGATCTGATTGCCCATTTCAATTTTTTGGAGCAAGAAATTATAGATGTAGTTGGACTTCATTATATCTGTTACATGCCTCCCATCCGAACTCATAGTGCAATGATGACCGCGCTTGTGGAGCAGATGCATGTCCTTCCTGTCAGGTCGTTTATTTTATTCTTGATCTTTATGTTTTTTATCACTCAGAGACATATTGTAGACATGATGTTTGTATATATATTCATCGACCCAGTTGAGGTCTCATATATATGTATCATTTTGTATTATCTTATCATACTTTGTTTCAATGATGATGATATATATATGATATACCTTCTTCGATTCAACTTCATTTTATGCTTATGTGATGATCATGGATGGAAATGTATGATGATGTATGATATATGATGGATGTATGCCACATACATTGTACATGATGTTTTTTATTTTATTATTATTATCATGATATGTATTGATGACATTGTGGATGCAGGATGAATATGGTGCTAATGATATTGTTGTGCAGGATGGATGTTAGAAGAAATTTTTGATGATGGATAGAATTTTGATGTTTGTTAGTTGTTGATGAGTTTTCTTTCACTTTGCTTTGGAGGCTTTGTAGTTTCAAACAATCGTGTTTAATGTACCAAACAAATACGATGCACCAAGGTATAAATAATCAAGGTGACTTTGTATCCATTGCATGGACTTTGACTCTACAATCAAGGAGTATTCTTTCTCATATGAGACATACAAAAACTTTGTTTAAAGTATATAGTTGGGTTATGTTAAAAACTTTTCAGACTAGTCACATAGAGAGGTATAGGACACCTAACATGAAAATGCTACACAAATTTTGGACAATTTACACAAAGAGGTATGAAATACCTAACATGAAACTACTACACAAATTTCAGACCATTTACACAAAGAGGTATGAAATACCTAACATGCAACTGCTACATGAATTATTTCAACACAACTTTCATACAATTGATAAAGCAAGTATTCGCCATGGTAGTTTTACAGAATATCTTACATAGAACAAACTGAAATGATGCTCAATTTCCCCCATTCCTTCTTCTCTAAATCCTTATGGACATCCTCAAGAAATCCTGAGAATGAGTCAATAAAAAAAATAAAAAAGATAAGACTATAAAAAGATAAAACAATTTTGCAATATCACTTTCCATATTTGTTTGGGGTGGGGCTATTATCTGGTGTTGATCATGTTTATCATAGGAATAGATTTGTTAAGGCATATCTCAAGATATTGTTGGGACTTGTCAAAAAGATAGGTATTTGATACTTTGGCATTGTTTTCATCTATTTATAGTCAGAGCTTTTGTAATTGTTTGCTTGAAGTTCTAGATTTTGATGTTTCTTTTTTTATTTGTTTGTTTTGTCAAAGGGTGAGTGTGATGATTTGCTTATCATGGATGAATAGTTTATTGCAGATTATGATGACATGATAGATATTTTTTATTTTTCTAAGTTTTTATGATGTTTTCATTATTTTTTGGGGACTAACCTAGGGCCTCAAGGGCTCATCAAAGATAAGCCTTTCCTACATTGTGAACACAAAGGCTTGTAGTTCGCTTGTTTTGAATGTTTTTGACATTTTCCATTTTATGAATGCTTTTTGATTTGTATTTTTTGACTAAGTTCAAATAAAGCATGATGGAAATCTAAGGGGACTAACCTAGGGTCTCAGGGGCTGTTATTCCTTTCCTAAATTGTACACACATATACCACATAGTTTGAATGTTTGAATCAAAGAATGAACTATTTTTGGGATACATAACATTGATAACTTGGATTGACATTCCACTTTTGTGTTTAGAGGATATGTTGCTGGAAATCTACTTGAACTAGCTGCGGGGTTCAAGAAAATGTTGATATCTTAGAATGTTTGAGTGAAGGAATAATCCAACGATGTTGTTTTGTTTTTTATGTTTTCACATGTTTTTGATCATTGTTATTTTCTGATGTTTTATTTTTTTATTTTTTGATGATCATGATAGGACGCTCAAAGCTCTAACCCATGACTAGCTTCAGGAAGTTGCTCCCAGTTGTAGACAAGGCTACTTTCCTTAATCAATGACAAGCCATGGTTGGATACATGTTTTATGAAATGGATGGGTGGATGTTGAGGATAGTACTAATATAAAACAATGTAAGTTTTATTCAAGCATAACACCTATTTTCTAGGTTTTCACTTCATTACCTATTCTATGAGTGCCATAAAATGGTTTTCACTCAAAGAACGTTTATTTCTCTTTACAATTTTTCTTGATTTTTGATTTTTTTGTATTTTATCTTCTATCTTGTTTTTTTTTACCCTTTTTCTTAGGGTGTAAGATATTGAAAAATTGGATTGATATTCCACTTCTATGTCTAGAGGATATGTTGTAAGAAATCAACTTGAACTAGCAATGAGGTTCAAGCAAATGTTGATATCTTAGAATTTGGAGTGAAGGAATAATCCACGTTGTTGGAATCTTTGAAGGTTACCTTGGTAGTGCATTGGTGGTACACCTTGTTGTCAAGACCAATTGTTTCAAAGGTTGCCCTGATAGTGCTAAGATATTGAAAACTTGGATTGATACTTCAATTTGTATTTCTAGAGGATATGTTGCAGAAAAGCTTACTTGAACTAGCTATGGGGTTCAAGCAACTGTTGATATCTTAGAATTTTTGAGTGAAGGAATAATCCATGTTGTTGGTATCTTTGAAGGTTACCTTGGTAGTGCGATAGCAGTACACCTTGTTGTTGGGACATACTATTTCAAAGGCTATCCTAGTAGTGCATTGGTGGTATACCTTGTTGTTGGGACATTGTCTAGATCAGAACTATGAGCTAGAAGAAATAGATCAAGATTTATTCTGAATCAAGATGTAAGTGCTTGACCCCAATGTCTAACAATGTAAAAGGATGTAAGGATTATCTCATGATTGGATAACATGTACGGATAAAGCATGCCCCTTTGGATAATGCCTCTTGGATCAGATAATGCTGGATAGGATAGGATCAATGATATTGACCCATGTCAAGATGTTTTCCCTAAGAAAGTGTAAAGTTTCCACCAAAAATTTGTCAAGATCAAGATGAGATGGATTTGGATAAAAATGGACTAGGTTTGTTATGGATATGTTGAGATGCTTCCACCTGAAATGGTGCACATAGATGCTCGATTCTACACATGATGCTTGTTTTCCAAGTTTTTACCATGGTACTTGTCCAAAGTGCCACTACATTGGTTTCAATTGGAGGATGATTTTTATCTTGACTATTTTCTTCATTTTTTTTGTTTTTTATTGATTTTTGATGTCACACAAAATGCATGTTTACCAGGTTTTCATCATGGTGATAATTTTTTTTCTCATGTTGAACCACCTAGTGGTGCTTATGTAGATGATGTTGGTGTTGGTATGGTTGTTATTGCTATCATGACGTGCCAAAAATATCATGTTTGGAGGATTTTTTTCACTAGGATACAAGTGCTTGAATGTAACCCCTGATAATTCTTATCTTCCTTGTTGATACCAAAGTTAACTTTACCTTGATGTGCACATCATCATAGAGTTCCCTTAGAATCCTTATGATAAAGAGATGCTTCCAACGCATGGTTAATGCAATATTTGGAAATCTTGGATGGAGAAATGCATTGAGGCATATGATATTCAAATGGATTGGTTGACAGTTTGGAACCTTTGACTCTCTAAACTTGGGATGATTAGCAATAATTGGTGGATATGGAGATTCGATTGGGACCAATGTCTTGATATACCTTGTAGGTTTCTCTTGAAGCTTTCTTTTGCATTGTTGGACTTTTTGATGGATGAACTTCCCTTTTTTATTTTTCCCAATAGTTTATTTTTTTGATGGAGCTGGATAAGGATGATTTTCTTGCTTTTTCTTTTGTATCCATTTAAAATTTTATCGTCCACTTTTTTTAGCAAATTCTTTTGTTTTAATGACTTGTTTTGTTCTTGGGTATAGATTTTTCTCTTGTTTTTGGTCCCAATGAGAGGGTGGAAATATGTGTGTATGATGATTCATGGCATGGCTAGTTGTAGTGATGGTAAAAATTCATCATAAGGACTATTCATTCTCTCTATGTTGATGCTTGCATTAGATAAAGTTCCCCCCAGTATTATAGAGGTATCCGTGATATGTTTAGATTCAAGACTTTGATGCTTATGAGTGTCAATAATATATACTAGTTCTAGGATACCATGTTCATGTAAGCCTATTCCTCTACCTTGATAATTTATTTTTTGAAAAGTTTCATTTACAACAGGATATGTCTTACCTTGGAAACAAGGTGTTAGTCCTTCTCTACTTTTTTGTGGATCTTCAAATGTGATAGTTTCTTCACTGATAGGATCCTTTAGATTTGGGATAACTTCCTGATTGATATCTTTGGCTTGATCCTACAAAATATTGAATTTTAATGCTTCTTCAAGAGGTGTTTCTGATTTACTATCCACATAAAATTCTTCCTCATGATTCATTTTTGATGTCTTCATAGGATGTTTCTCATTCACAACGTATATATAAGTATTCTTTATCATCCATTTCTAATATGTCTCCATAGGATGTTTCTAGTTCACAACTTATGTATAAGTCTAGTTCACAACTTATGTATAAGTCTTCTTCATGATCCCTTTCTGATATGTATCTAGCTTCTACTATGTCTTGATCTTGTGTACAAATGTTAAGAGTAGGAGACTCTTGTTCCTTTGTAATGATTTCAAGAGTATGAGACTCTTGTCTTGGATGAAGATCATCTAAATGTCCATTAGGAGTAAGTATCTCATGGGTAGATGTATGGGTGCTTGGTATATGTATTTTTTCTTCTTTTGGAAAACATGGGATGTCTTGGAAGATATCTTCCAAGTCATTATAGTATTTTGATGATAGGGATTCTTAATCTTGATTTTGTGTGGTATCACCTTTAATATGATTTAGATCAAATTCTTGACATGGATGGATCTCAAAGAAAGGTTCGCTTGTAAAGGATCCTTGGATCTCCTCCAAATGTGGACATATGGGAAATAGCTCTTGGCTTATATTTTTTGCATTGGAATAAGTGTGGGATTAAGAGTCTCTTGATCATCAATATGTACCGCCATGAGGTTGGATGATGTCAATATATCTTGGACTAGATTATTGCTAGACTTGGATAATTGAGTTTGATCATTCTTGGGAATAACTTCTTGGTGTATGTCCTCTTGCTCACTAGATGATGTAGAGACATTGTCAATGTGATTGGTGATAGATAGCTCTTGATCATTGTTTTCAACTTTTGAGGTTGAGACCTTATCATTATTGTTATTGGTAGATGAACCTTGAATGTCATATTTAATATCTATTTCTCCTTGATCAATAAGGTCTTGGATGAGATGTTGGAGTGTTGTGCATTTTTCTGTTCTATGACCCTTGATTTTGTGGAACACACATCATTCGTATTGATTATACCAAGGGAGTTTAAAGATTGGTTCACCATAAGTTGGACTATCGTTGATTTTGATAAGTTCTTGTTGCACTAGTTTGTGCATGATTATGTCTAAAGTCTCTCCCAAAGGGGTGAATTTTCCTTCTCGATTGGTAATCTTTCCTCAATGGATTTTCTCAATTTTTTTGCTCTTGATTTTTCATAACTCCTTGATACTGTGTTTGAGGTATATTTTGATATTGCACTTGAGGTATACCTTGGTTTTGTGAAAATTCTTGATACTTTGACTGAGGTACATATTGATATTGCACTTGAGGTACCCCTTGGTGTTGTGAAACTTCTTGATGTCATGGATATTGGAAGTTTTTTTGGTTTGGATATTGAGGTGTTTATGGAATGATGTCTATTGGTTGTGGATATGTAATGTTTTGACTTTGCACATGGCATTGGTGATACATCAGATTTCAACTTTGTTTAATTTCCTCAAGATCTCTCTCAATTTTATTTAGGGAAATTTGATGTTCTGGAATTATTCCTTGATAGGGATTTTGAAACCCTTTATGTTGTAAACCTTGATAAGAGTGATTTGGGTAATAGATCGACATGTTTTTTTTAGGGATGTTTTGATGCTCAATACTCTATCAAAAAGGTCACTTAGTTTATATCCTCATGGGCCACTTCCTTCATTCATGGTGTTTGCAAGTGGGATACTAATGTTGTTCTTGCTCGCTTCCATTTTCTTCATGTGTTGTGATCTTGTAGTTGTCTTAAACAACCGCCAAGATTTTTGTGACTATTTTTCATAACTCCTAGTCTTTGGAAAAGACCTGGCCTACTGGTGCAAAGCGATAATAGAAAAATTCTAGCTAATTTTGATTGGTGTGATATCTTCTTGAGATGAAACCTTTGGCCAATTTTTTTGTAGGGTGGTTCTTTGAAAGTTGGAGTATAGATTTCCTCTTAAGAATCTTGCTTTTTCCAGTTCTAAGGATATTTTTCTTGCCAAAAAAGCATGAGGGATGTATGTCTATTTCCACACAAGTGGTGATAACACGAGTCTTTTAGCTGTTATGTCTGCTTTCTCTTCCTCTTCATCTAAGATGATTGATGCAATGAGAAACTGGCGAGGTGTTTCATTCTTCTCAAATATGAAGGTTCTCAAACCACTTATGATGTTAGTTTGTTCAACTTCAATGTATGTGAGACTAGGTTGAAGGATCAGTGCTACAAGGTCCAGTTGTTGAACTAGAGCAGTCGGTCGCTAGATGGTCATAAGGTGTAATGGTGTTTTGAGGTTGTTGCTATGAAGCTCAAGACCCTAAAGTTTGTGTGTTATTTTGGAGTGGTACTACTTTTTGGAAATCAAAATGTTGAAGAACTAGGGTTGATATTTCACTTCCTTTTCTAGAGGATATGTTGTGGGAAAGCTTACTTGAATTATCTACGAGTTCCAAGTAACTATTGATATCATAGACGTCTGAGTGAAGGAATGATCCCAATGGTTTTTTTTTTAATTTTGATTTATAATAAGTAGGATGGAACTAATGGATGAGGGACTATCTGAATTATTTGTTTTTCCAATTGTTTTGTTCGAACAATGATCCTATAAACAAATTTGGTTTGTTTTCCCCAAGTTTCAGTATGGTGAAGTAATAGTCCTAGTTTCTGAGTAGAATGCACAAGATTGTGATCAAAAGTGGCTAGATTTATCAAGTTTTCTCAACTTTCCCTATGTTTGGAATATGACAAGTGATAAAACAATACTTGGACTGACTCAACAAGCATGGAATTTTGTGACCTTCATGTCTATAGATTTAAGTTGTGAAATCACAACACCCAAGCCATAGTTCCCAAATGTTTACTTTGATTAATGCAACTTGAAATAAAAGCTAGAATTTTTGGAAACCTTTAAGGAAAAATCCTTTCAAGGAGTGCAAACATAGGGCTTATTTCACAAGTATACACTAAGTCAAAGGGTTTGTAAATCAACCATCATGTTTAGTGTTTGTTTAGATGTGTTCTTTTTCCTTAAATCAATCACAAAATTTGATGTCAAATTGTTTTGAATGTATTTTGAGAGTTTAACATAAACAATAAATTACAAACCTAGTGGATAGACACCATTCTTTTAGGTAGGCTTGCCTCATGCTTCGAAGAGATTATTTTACATGCAACTTATGGCGTGGGCCTGTAGTCGGACTTGGCAGGCAACTTCTCAAAAGTAAATTTTGATGCACCACTTTCAAATAATTTTTTCAGATAATAGGGTGGTTCCTAAAATAATTTGGCACTTAGTCATAACTGTGAACATGGAAATATGACTCTCACCCGTTGACCACTCAATGCTGTTGACCACTCAATGCTCTTTAACTGTTCTCATTCCACTTAAGGTATGGGATTAGGTGTAGTCTATTGTCAACACTACTTGAAGCTAATTTCTTACAATTTGACAACTTTTGATATAGCCCACCAGTAAATGTGATTTGAGACCTTACAATGAGTTCTCCAGCATGGTATGTGTCTCAAAGAAAGCCCCCTCTTTAAGCCAAAATTTGAAAAATAAAATGTGAAGCTCAAAAATGTTTTTTGCTCATCCAAGATCACCAAAAAGGTGTGAGGGGAGAAGACAAAACACTTTATCTTGCCAAACATTGAATGCACAATAAACACTTCATAGAAGTTTGATTCTTTTAAAACACCTCAAGTGATGTTATCCCCAAAAATATGTGAATAAAATAAAATTTGTTCTTTTTAATTTTCAACAATATGAAGTATTCAGGACATCAAGCAGCTAAGATAGCAATGGCGCAAAATATAAAGAATAGTTTGTTCATTTTTAAGCCCAAATATGAGTGTTTCTAAGAATTTAGTCTTGGTTCTAACCTGGTCAACAAAAGTGAAATGAGCATGCATCAACAAAATGGAATTTTTTTTTGCATTATTTTTATGCACCAAAACCAAAGTTCCTAATTATGAAAACTTGGAAAGAGTTCATTTTTAGAGAACTTTAACTGAAATTCCTTTTTTGTTCCTTTTAAGCACCAAATGAGAGTTCCTAACTTGGAAAAACTTGAAATGGTTCATTTTTAAGAGCACCAAAATGAAAAATTCATTTGTGTTGTTCTTTTTAAAAGCACCAAATAAGAGTTCATACCTTAAGAGAGCTTTAAATTGGTTCAATTTTAAGAGAATCAAAACAAATTATGTCTTTGTGTTGTTCCTTTTAAAGCACAAAAATTAAATGTTCCTAACTTAAGACAGCTTACAATTGGTTCAATTTTAACAACACAAAAAAAAATGTGTGTTTTTGTTGTTCTTTTTAAAGCACCAAATTTAAATATTCCTAAGTTAATAAGATATATTTATAGATCTAGAATCCATTGATTGATCATCTTCCCTATAAAAATTGAGTTAAAGTCTTTCAAATCCTACATATAAACTCATTAGTACCTATTACACATTGAAAAATAGGCCCATGTTAGCAAAAAATCAATTACAAAAGTACAGCACTGGTCTGTCAGAGAAAATGCTTAGAATTTTTTACAAAAGCGCCTTTGTCCAAATCAAATGCTCAATTCTCAAAGCAAATGCTACCCCTATCAGAATCAAATGCAAGTTTTTCAAAGAAGATGCTCAGAAGTTTTTGCAAAAGCATAGTTTTTGTGTCAAATGCTTAGTTTTCAGAGTAGATGCATGATTTTCTTGATAGGCAATTGCAATATTTTTTTGGGTAGTGTGCGAAACTTTTTTCAAAAGTGCTATGAAATCTTACAACTTCAATTTAACTCATAAAAATGTTAGTAGTGAGGACCGTGGGTCCCACCAGGCGTGCTAGAATGTGTGAGGGGAAAAACCATTAGAATGCAAACAAGAAAGAGGCAATGAACTAAGAATCTATCTAATTCAAAACACTAATCTAAGATCTTATTCCATCACTCATGAAATGAACAATCTAAGCTATTGAAATTACGCAATTCAATCCTAATATTAACACAATGAATTCAAAGCAAAGGAGAGATTACCATCCCATGTTGGAGTGTGTTTGCATGATGTTGGATTTTTCATATTACTATGAAGCCTCCATAGTTCATGTGCAAAATCTTGAAGAATGATGCCTTGGTTGGTTGATCGAAGAAATGGTTGAAGCTCTAACACTGGTGGTTATTAATTTCAATAGTACTTCATTGTGAAAATGATGTTGATTCTCTGATCCTTTTTTGTGAGGAAAGAGGTTTGTTATATAGAAAATGAGATTTTGAATGGACGATCAAGATTCAAAAATGTTGCATCAAGATCAATGGTTGAAAGGTGTTGAGAGGATTTAAACATGAGAAGATTGTGCAAAGTAGATTCACAATTTGTGTGATTGAGAAATAGATTGGCCAATCAACATTAGATTGATCAGTCAGGGTTTGATTGATAAGTCATGAAAGTATAATTTGCTCAATCAAAATTAGATGTCTTGGTTAGGAAATAGATTGATTAGTCAACAAACTAGATTGCTCAATTAGCAATCATAATTTTCTCAATCAAAAAGTGGGTGAGGAATTATGAATTAATTGATTTAATTAATTAATTCCTTTTTAGAGCTGAATGTGCAAATCAAGTTTGACTTTTGTAAACAAAGTTGCATTAGTTTGATTTGATTTTTGATAAACGATTTGAATAGTTTGATTTAATTATTCAAATTTTGGAGGGAAAGTGTGTTAATTAAATTATTATGATTTAATGATTCAATTAACTTAGGGGAATAAGGTGATTTACTGACGTAATAAAATAATTGGCATTATTTAATCAATCAGGATGAAATAAAGTGGGATTAGGACTTCATTAAATAAATATAATTTATTTAATTGGTCGAAATGATGAAAAAGTGAATTAATCAAATAAGTTTTTTATTTAATTAATAGTAAAAATAGGTTTTTGAGGACTTTATTAACTAAATGAAATTTATTTAGTTTGTCGAGAAATGATTAAAAAGTGAATTATTTAAATAATGTTATATTATTCAATTAATAAAGGAAATTAGGGTTTTGGATATTGTGTGATGTTTCCAAGATGTTTCAAGATGTTGCAGGATGATTTTGAGATGTTGCAGGACGTTTCAAGATGATTCCAAGATGTTTCTAGATGATTCTGAGATGTTCCACGATGATTCCAAGATGTTTCAGGGTGATTCCAAGATGTTGCAAGATGATTCTAAGATGTTGTGGGATGTTTTGGGATGTTGTTCGATGTTGTTTAGGGTGCGTGATAGGTGTTAGGTCAATTTTACATATCTACATTATCTTCCTCATCCAAAGTGGGCAAAATGTTTTGCTCAATATCAGCATAAGGTTGGGCTAGAGGATGGAGAACCAAATTCTTGGTGACTATCCCATTAGATATTATCATTTTATTAGAACTAAAACCTATAAATGCATTAGTTGTAGCCAACCAAGGTCTACCTAGGATGAGTGGGTAACCTGCAAGATTAACCTTTGGTTGTAGAACTATAAAATGAGCAGGATATTCTCAAGAAACTAATACAATGACTAAGTCTTCAATGATTCCTCTAGTCTTAACTGTTGACCTATCAGCTAGTTGTAAAACAGTTTGCATAGGCCTAAGGTTGGATAACTAAAGTAATTGCATTGTTTTTTTGCTCATAACATTGATTGTTGCTCCCAAGTCTATCAAAGTATTCTTAATGAGGTTTCCATTAATCTTAACGTCCACCACTGGAATACGAGGATCTATATACTTAGGTACATTAATGTTCCCTAACATGATATCTACAAGGTTTCCTAAGACATGAACGGTGTGAGGATATTTTCTTTGTTTTTCTGGTTTCTTAAAACATAGATCCCTTACAATTTTGGTGTAGATAGGGATGTCTTTGATAGCTTGGATGAGTTGTATCTTGATGCTCACATCTTTTAATTATCTTAGAAGATCTATCTCAGCATGTGTGTGATATTTTTGAATAGTCAAGCATTCAGGAAAAGGTGGCTTTGGACTGGAGGTAGTTTGGTGTACCTAATCTGACTCAAGCTCCAAAGATGATTTATCTAAAGCTTCAATTATAGGTTTCTCATCCTCCATCTCTATAATTTGAGGGGATGAAGGTCCAACAATTTGTTTTATTGATATGAGGTGGACATCACTCACCTCTACCCCATATGTGGGGTATTACATAGCTTCATTAGTGTAATCTTGTTGAACAAGCTTTGTGTTAGGGTTAGGTGTAGGTTGGGTAGGTATTTTTGGTTGCTTGGGTGGTTGGGATGTAGGATTTAATGGAGGCATTAAGGATTATTGTTGTGGTGGAGGGAGCATGGGCTGTTGATAATTCATATTTTGTTGTTGTAATTTTTGACCTTTTTGCCACTGAGGCTGCCACTGATTCTACTGTGTTGGCCATTGTGGGTTATAATTGGAACCGTAAATTTTTTTTTAGGGCCAAGGGTTTGGATTTTGGATCCAATTTGGCTGAGCTTGTGTCCATTGTTGAGGGATCTACCACTCGTTTTGGTTTGTTGGCCAGGGATGAGAGTTCCAAGCATAAAATTTTTGATTCCCAATAGGAAAGGATGAATTAAAGTTGAGGGGGTCTTGTGGCATAAATTTTCTTTGTTGTCATTGTCTCCTTTGTGCTATATAGAAGAGTTTTCCATCATCTCCTTCAATTGTATGAAAATGGGTTTTTCAGATTTATCTTACTAGATACTAGCCACTCTTTTGAATTTGCAATTTGATTTTCTTTGCCTACATCTTGGATAGTATTCAGTGACAATAGCCCCAACTTCCTCCTACTTCTTCTTGATGTGGAGAGTATCAAAATGAGTTTCCAAATATCTAATAATTTCCTCCTTCATAAACTCAATCTTTGAAACCCTTGTAGATGATTTACCAATAGTGGATGTGCTATCTCCTCTTGGCCTTTTAGTGAAGGTCTTGGAATATTTCCTACAGACCTTACAAATTTTTGAAAATGGTAACTAAGAAATATCTCCTTGCCCAATGCAATTCAAGGCATCCATGCAATCATCATTGACTCTCATCAAAAATAATAACTTGAGATTCTTCTGAGAACTTATTCTATGGGTTTTTCTTTAGAGAAAACTGAAATATCTTTACATAATCTTCTAATGGCTCATCATCCTTTTGTGACATTCTAAAAATGTCATCTTTCCTTCTATCAGGTCCCCTACAATAGTCCTAATACTTTTCGAGGAACAAGGTCTTCATAGTATCCCAATCAGGAACAACATCCCTACCTAATCCCATGAACCATCTTAGGGTTGCATACTTTAGAGTTACATGGAAGATTTTGAGCCTATGAGCATCAAAAGTATAATCATAGCTTCTGCATAGGACATCAAATTCAAAGAGAAATGTATTTGGGTCCTTATTCATTAACCCATAGAATATTGGTAATGCTAAAAGAGGAATGTTCTTCAACATTGTAGCCCTTTCCTAGTTAGTGATTGGGAACTCAAAGGTGATAAATTTAAAATCATCATCTATTGCATCCCCCATTGTGTGATATGTTCCTTCTGTATGTGTACTAGATTTTGGTGATAGGGAAATTTCTTCTTTAGTGTTACCTTCACTCTAAGCATTGGATTCACCAAATTTTGATATAGCTTCTTGGTGTGTAGAGGGAAGGAATGTACCCAAGGGATCTCTCTACCTCCACATACATGAAATGCAGATTTATAATGTAGGGGTCCTACACAATGTTAGTGTATCTCTAGTGTTGGAAAAACATTAACTCTAATAGACCTAATGCAAGAAACACAATTTAACTATGAAAGTTGTAAAAACAAGTCTATGAAGATAGCACCAGCCCTAGAAATGGTGCCAAAAATGTAGAGTCTAAACTAATTTATTGTAAACTTGGTAGAACCTACGCAATTCAAAGGTTTATTTGACTAAACAGTCCACTCAACATTGTTTAAAACTACATTAAATTGTCAACCTAAGTTTTGTAAACTTGTGATGGTGCAACATTATATATGCCTTAAAGAGACTCAAAATTACTTGAGCTACCCTATTCAAGTTAGTCTACTTACTAGAAACTCATAGAATTATAAAATAGTAAAAGACGTAACCAGAACTAGTGGCTACGGGTTGTTACCCTTAGGTATCATTTTACTATGCTATTTTTAAATTTCATTTTCTTAGGTCTTAGATTCTTCATCCCATCTGGGTCCAAAGTCTTTTTCCTTTGTCGCATAATTATTTAAGTTCCTAACCTCTTGTCACGGTTTCTTTAAGTTTTGTAACCTAAGTCACTAGCATCCAATGTTTCCAAGCCTTGTCATGGGGTTCATGAATTTACTAACCACCTGATGGTCCAACTTGGTCCCTTTCCTAGGGTCAAGTGTGTTGATGAGATAGTCTATCTTGTGTAGTCAGAAAATTGGAAGTTTATGGAACCTTGCAACTCTCAACTTTGGTTCTAAAGTTTCAATATTCCACGACAAGGTGACTAAATGTTCTCCACTTCTTTCGAAGCACCACCAATTCATTTAAAGATGTGTACGGTACAACCTGGTGATGTCTTGTCGAGAGTCTTCAAAAGCTGCACAAAAATTTGGGTTTCTTTTACTGAGGATTAAAATAAAGTACTATATTAATGAAACACCTAATGCACATCTTATCTATGACATAACTTGAGGTTGCAAAATTTTTGCTATTTTTGAGCTGCATTTCCTTCTTCTGCAACTAATTCTTCTGGTATATGTGTGCTTCTTTATGCACTAAGAGCTCATGCAGTCCAGAATTGGAAATCGTTGGCTCGGCATAAGGGATATTGAGCTCAGACCTTTTAAGTTGGAAGAATTTTGGGCATGTCTATAGAGTAATGAAAGGTTTGAGGTGGATGTAAAGATATTAGAAATTGGGCTAGCTCATGCCAGAGGATTTCCAAAAGTTGTGCTAAGTGTGGGCCTGATAGGTGCATGTTCTAGAAGATACATTCTAGTAACATGAGAGATTAAAGCCATAGATGGGAGCATAATTGTAAATATTTCTATTAAAGATGTTTCCCACCCACTGAGGACTCTAGAAAGGGAACCTATGGAAGACATGTTTGTGGCCATGTCTGGTGAATTCTTCAGAATGAATGAAGACTGGTGTAGAAACTCCATGGCCAAAACCTGGTTGAAGTCAAAAAAGAAAGGTAAGTTGCAACTGCTGACCAAACTTAAAAATAATTCATTTTAAAGAGGAAATTGAAGATAATATTGCTTTATTGCATCGTGTTGTTGGGAATGCACAAATAGAGTCATTTGAGGATTGTATGTGCTGGTTTATGTTGATAATTTGTGATGAGAATATTTTTATTAACTTGGCTGAAATTATTTGCTTCCATTTGAATAAGAAGTTAATTAATTTCCATAAGAATGCTACTTTTCATATGTGTTCCTGCTTGATATACATTGTAGCTATTCAGAGGTATTTCTAGCCTAGGTTGGAACCGCAAGGACCCCCAACTCTAGACATGCATGTGTAAAAAATCTTTCTGAAATTCACTAAACAATTTGGAATGGGGGAGTTTTGTCGTGTTAATGATGCATTTTTAATGGAGGCTACGAGGAAGCTAGATGGAAACCTAGAAATTCATTTTTGTCCTAAATTTGTTTCTCTTGTATCAAAGTTTGGGAGTTTCTATGTTCAATTTGATAAATTTTCCTATCTGAGAATAGGGGGTTTTGAGAAAGCCCCATTGAAATTACCTCGATATCCTGAAGATTTACTAGTATTCCTAGAAGTGTGTCAGAAAATGGCCACAGTTAATATTAAGTATGCAAGCATGGGGAAAAGAGGGTATGTCTTCCCATTGATGAACCCTTATTTTTTGTGCAAAACTAATTAGATGGCCAGGGGAGCTAAAGAAGTCCTTAAATAATATAATCTCCAGTATCTATCTATGAGAGCCAAGTTCGATAGTAAGGGTTTTGTGAAGAAAAATTTGTACGAAGGAAATTCATATCAACACCACTCATCTATTGAGGACTTTTGGGAAGATTATATCAATGAGAATGAAGTATTGAGAAGGGATTATATGAGACTAACCCTAAATAAAATACAAGTCTTCGGTCCCTCATTTTAGATTCCTAAAAATGTGGCTGAGGATTTGGTGGTCATAGATCTCGAATATGAAAAATTGCCTAATAAGTCCCACCCTAAGGTCGATAGGAACAAAAATGAAGTTTTTGATATAAAAGTGTGTGTTGCTCCAGTGTTTAAATGAACTTGGGACTAGTTAGATGGAAAATGGTGGCAAGTTGCTAGCCCTACTCAAGAGCCTAGGTCATCACAAAAAAATGAATAGGGGTCTACACAAATTATTGGTGTGAGTGTATCATTAGGGAGATTGGCTGCTAGGTCTTCTAGTGAAAATACATAATTAGGAGGTGATGGCAAGAAGCCATAAGAAGTAGCTAAGTTGAAGTCAGTTTGTAAACAAGACAGTATGTCCTCTCCAACTCCAAAGAAAAAATCCAGTCAAGTGAAACCTGTGCTTGTAGATTTTGAAGTTATTTTCCAACAAATTGCCAAAAATAATACCTTTCCTCCTTTGTTTGAAATTCCCACTTCTCCAATTGAGAATTCACCAATTACTCCTAGTAACGCTCATGAAATACTAGTGGAAACAAAGTTTCTGGTTTAGTAGTAGCCTCCCTAGGATGGTTGAAGAAGGTAGTAGAGAAAAAGAGAAAGTATACTCCTATAATGATAGTTGGAGTAGGTACAGTTGTGAAGTTGCTACAAGTTTCTTCAAAACCTAAGAAAGCCATAAGGATGACAAGAATAGTGACTGATACTACTTTTGGAAGTCAAGTGTTAGAATTTTTCAATCCTGTGAAGGAGTTAAGTGATAATGAAATAACAAAGATCGACTACAAGATTATACATGTTGATATGGGGCCTCCAATAATTGAAGGTGATGTATACCATGCCAACTATTCAGTTAATGATTTTATTAAAAGAGTGAAGGAAGAGAGAAAAGAGAAGGTGAAGCTACAATCTCAAGTCCTTGTTTTGGGTATCTTTATCTCTTCCATGGTTACTCCTCTGGAACCCAATGAAGCCTCAAGCTTTCAAGTAGAGGGTACTGATAAGCTTTCCATACAACAAATTAAAAATAATTTGAGTTACTCCAGAGCGGACAGTGAGTGGATTGATAATATGTCTTAGGAAGCTATCTTCTTTATCATTAAATCCATGCTCCTTTACACTTGGGTTACTAACAAGAGGGAGGAATTAGTGGTAGAACTTCAACAAGTTAGAAAAGATCAAACTGACCTCTATGTTCTCTCTCAGGAAGTGAAATAATTAATTTCTATGGATGAGACAACATTAATTGGTGAGAAAATTGTGAATAATCCTAAAGATCTAGACTCTTCCTAGTCTGATTCACTGTAGTGTAAACTGAATATGTATGATAATCTAGTGAGAGAAATTAATAAGATGCTTGAACAATACTTTGAAATGTGAGTGGAAATTAAAGATAGTTGTCATAATCTAGATGTGGAAATTACTGATGAGTTTGATGAAAGGATTCTAGATATGAAGGAGGTCTCTCTGAAATTCAGAGAGACATTCAATAAGGATACCATAGTGACATGGGAATCCTTCTCTAAGCTCGGTAGATTGAAAATCCACCTAAATTCTTATAAATCTGAAGAGAATAAAATATTTGAGACATTGGTCGAGTCGATATTGCTTTAGCCAAATAGACATTCAATAAGGAGATATATGATCCTACCATAATGATTTGAGAATCCTTCTCTAAGCTTAGTAGATTGCAGATCCATCTAAATTCTTATAAATCTAAATAGAATAGAACATCTGAGACATTGGCCAAGTCTGATATTGCTTTAGCCAAATGGAGAACCAAATTACATATTACTACAATGCTTGGGAGAAAAGATATATTTGCAATTGTCACCAGATATCGTTATTACAGGTCCAGGATGAAAATACAAGAAAATTTATTGTAGCAAGAAGCGGTTGAAGTTCCAGAAGATGAAGGAAATGAAACGGAAAGAAATGATGCATAGTTATTTTTATCATTTCATGATACTTCTTTTAATTTTGGCTCTTTTAAGCTAAAAACTATTTTAATTACAGGGCACGGTTGTTCTCAAGAAACCGTTACCAAAGACAATTGGTTTATGCTTTAATTATGGGCTTAGCCGAGGTAGTTAGGATCTCTTGTGCAAAATTTTGATTTTTCTCATTAGAGCAACTCTTTATGTTTTCAAGATTTACAGTTGTCTTTCAATATAGAAAACTCATGGTGAATTTTATGTAGACATAATATTTGTCTTGTGGTGTATGGATTTATTATGTTTATCTTGGATATGTTGCCAATGATTATCTATGTTGATGTTGTGGGTGTTTGATAGATTGTGTTGCTATTGGATGTTTATCTTCGAATGAATGTTTATAGCAATGGTTTAAGTTCAGTTGAAGAATTGTATTAGTGCTGAAAGTGATTCGTCTTTGTACTTTTGGTTTATACTTAAATATTGATATGCCTTTCAAATCTTTCTGGTTAAAAGCAGTCTAAATTTCTATTCATTGAATATCTTAGAAGGTAGTTGCCACCTTATAAAATAAGAAGATAATTGGTATGAAATCTCATGATATTGATTTAGTTGTTGTTACATTTGTTATCTCCGTGGGTGTTAGAATATAGAGTTAGGTGACAAATTTGTCAACCAACAGATTTTTGGCAACTTTGCTGGGGAACAAACTAAGAAAAATTTTGTCTCATGAGTTGCTTTGTGATTGTCAGTCATGGTTCTTCAAAGGTATAACACTCATATTATCCATCCCAAAGTAAACTGGATGATTGGTGATCAAGAGGATATAGTTACTGGTCTTCGACTACTTGCTTGGTAGCAAAGAAGAACCGATCTTCAGTATCAACAAGTTAATGAGGTGTTAGAAGAAGAAGAAGAACTTGGTGAGATTATAAGAGAGAATGCTTTTCATTTTGAGAACGCTCAAGAAATTATCTTTGTAGAAAATATTGCACTTGTGGCCAGAGGGGTCAAAGTTCTTGCAGTGCCAGTTCCAAACAACCATCCGAGGAACCAGTTGAACAATAGACAAACTCCTCCATGAAACCATTAGCAAGTGGGAGTTGGTGACTCTGTAATTTATCTCTTTTGTTCAATTCTAGCATCTAAAATATACACAAAGGGAGATAAAAAGAAAGGGATTACTGATGAAGAGTTTGAGTTACTAGAAGCAGTTAGTTTCTCATCTTTTCCACCTAATCGAAAGGTTAAATCTACTAGTAGAGCACCCTCTCCCACACCTAGCCCTAGTTCCCTTGGGGTTTCTAATACATCTTGTCAAGTTCTCCTCTTACCCGGCATATTTCTTCTATTACAAATAAATTTTCCTATCCATAACCCCATTGTAATGGATCAACCTCTACTTTTCCCTTGGGGAGCTGTAATATGTCCCCTCTATTGGCTCTTAGCTGTTTTTGGTTTTTCCTTGATGTCAAAAGTGGTTTTCTGATATGAGGATATATGTGATGATATGCTTGATGGATGATCATAGGATATATGTTTTCAGTAATAGTATTATGGATTTTCTTGTCCTTATAGTTGTGTGATAATCTAGCTTTTGATCTTTTGATATATGATGATGTTAGCTGACAGTGTTTATCTGATTTACAGATTAATGCTTAGAAAGTTTTGGTTTTTTCAGTTTTATCATATGAAGGCTTAGGTTGTTTGTATACTATAAGGTGCCAAAGGTCATTATGTTCATTTTTGCTAAGGTTCTTAAACTTCCTTGTTACATTCAAATGTAATGACATTTTTTTAAGGAAGTTGGTACTCACATTTCTTTGTGACATTGTCAATATACATTTCCATGGTTTTTGCTAAAGTAATTGACATATTATATGCTTATGAGAGCTTTGATTTATTATAAGTTTTATTGTTCATAAATTTCATTTCTAGCAATCACCTTGTAAAGTGATAAAGGTATTGGGCAACATTATTATTGAACTATGTGATTGGAATTTTTGTTTCAATGCTAAATTTAATCACATTGAACATATGAAATTGGGCTCCTTATCATTGCAGTGGTCAACATGTTTGTGTTGTTGAGCTATCTTTGACTTTGATAGTGTTATGATCATTATCGGTATTTTTGGCAGAATTATAATTTTTGTTTGCAGCATTCGGATCTCAAATGATTATTATTATTTGAAGTCTTCAAAAATACTAGAAGTTCTATTTGGAAAAATCTTTTCATTGTGCTTTGAGTAGGGTTTGGAACCCTAGCCACCATGGATATTTTTATCTATAGATGTTGAGTTGAAACACTAAGAGAATATATGATAGTGATATTGTGTAAGCTAGCAGTGAGGATGGTCCGATATATTGGCACTTTGGTTAAATGATTGAGTGTTGACTGTGAGCTAATGAAATCTCGATTGTGGAAGTTAGATAGAGAAGATTTGATGTTGTCTTCCAGCTGGGTAGTTATGGAACTCCTCGATAGATCTTTATGGTATTTGTTCAGTTTTCTTCCACCATAATCAGGTAATGCAAAAACCCTCTTGATGCTTACGAGCCTTGAGACAATTTGTTAAGGAAGTTGCTAAGAATGATAAAAGGATTATTTTTTTTAGGCATGAAACTATTTTTATGCTCAAATATAATATCATTTCTCAAATGTTCGATAGTTATAATGTTGACTATAACTGCTTTGTTCAAGGATAAACCCTTATAGGTTTTGTAATTAAAATCTTGGTTGAAAGACTGTGGTTAAAGGGGTTAACAGTTGTTGGTTATTATTCAAACCCTTTTTGGGTTTCTGACAGTTTTTCTTTTGGGTTTGTAACAGAGTTTACAAAGGTTAATGATTCTTGCTTAAACTTTTCAAAGAGTTAGTTAAAAACTCTTTTGGGTTTCTTCTCTTGTAACTCTAACTCGAGTTGGATAAACAAGTATTGAAACTGCATTCTGAAAGACTATTCAGTGATTATAAAATGGAAATATTTTGTCAATGACTTCACGGCTTGTTGAGGGAAATTACAGACATACATTTTTGTGAGAAATTTCTAAGATATATTTATACATTGTTCAGTCTTGAAAATCTTGAAAAGTGATTTTGTAACAGTGTTTACATTGAGAACTATTTTGTAATATGTTACACTAATATCAGTTGTTGTATCAAATGGGGATGTTATCAGTATTATATAACATTCTCCTATGTTCTTATTGAATATTATTTTTCAAATTCTTCTATTAAGGCACTAGGAATGCTAATTTGCATTACTAGGGTATTAATAGAACACTGATTGTTTATATACATTGGATTGTGGGGAGTTGGTTCTCCTGTAACTTTGGATTTGGTGCTCCTGTAACTTTGGAGTTGGTGCTCTTGTAACTTTGGAAGTTGGTGCTTCTGACTTATGTGGAGTTGGTGCTCTATCTAAATAAGTGATATATTTTTTGAGTGGTTTTTATTCCCCTTGAGGGTTTTCCACTCAGGACATACAATATGTTATGTGATTGTTTTTCATGTCTATCTTATTTTCATAAGTTATCAGATGCATTAATATCTATTATCTATTCTTATTTTTTCAATGTTAATGTATTCTATTGTTACAAGTACTTTCACTATCATATGTTGCAAACTAGTTTAAAAGCTCTATTTAACCAAACATGTTTTGCATGTTGTGATGAAAAGAATTTAGTCTATCACATCACATGTTATTTAATTGATTCATAGTTCAAGATTTTTATGTTTCAATCTGTCATAATGTACTAAAGCTCTTTGTTGTTTGAATGCTTATCATATGTCATTCAGTTGCATAGTTTTTGTAGTGTCTCATAAAGTTGCATTGAAATCTAGTGGTCTTAAAGTGATTCAACTATTTTGGTCTTCATGTACATAGTCTTATGAGTTGCACCTATTTTATCATCATGCTCTGATTGTTAAACAATGCCAGTCACATATTTTGCAAGTGTAAGATATCTCACATAAGCTATATTGGAATAAGTTGTCTAAATAAACTGAGTTAATGTTGTCATATTTTTCTTTACCTATTTTCATGAATGCTCTCAAAGTGATTACTTTGCTCTATTATCAATATAAAGGATATATGAACTAAAAGTCTTTGTCGAAGTTTACAAGGTTTAAATTTTAGGGTTTGTCTATTAGACACTAATTCACCCCCCCCCTCTTAGTGTCTTTCCATACTCCAACACCCTCACCTTTGGAGTTGGAGCTCAGTTGCATGATTTGCTGAAGGGTGCCAAAAAAATTATACCAAAATTCAGTGGAGATGGGAAGGTTTCTCTTTGAGGAACACATGTAATCTTTCTTTGTTGCTTCTTCTATCCTAGCCATACAACATGAGGATGTTGCCATGAGGCTTTTTGTAGAATCTCTAACAGATGCCTATGCTAATTGGTTTTATTCCCTTTCGAATGATACTATCAATAATTGGGCTACTTTTAGAACAAGATTTAAAAATAGATTTAAGACAATTGAAAATGATCAAGTCCTAGTTGCCCAGTTGGGATCTATGAAGAAGGAGATTCATGAGCCAATGACATAATTTGTAGCCAAATTCAACAAATTGTTCAATAGAATTTCTGCAAACATGAGGCCAAGAAATGAGTTGTTAAAGGCAATTTTTATCAACACCCTGCCACCAAATGTAAGCTTCACTATCAAAAGAGAAGGAGATGCTAATGTGGAAGCTTCTCAACAATTATCTATATCCATAGAAGATAATTTTATTGTTGTGGGGAAATAGAAGAGATAATTGCATAATGGTAAGTCTTTGCCTACAAATTTCATTGATCTAGTTATAAAGTGATTGGCCAATGATATAATTACTCTTAAGAGGTGGATGCCAAAGGGCCCTTCACAGAAACCTTATCAAGATGTCCCTAGGAGGGATTATAATTAGCAAGGAGATCCCAACAAAACATTATCTTTGGGTGCCTTGACTCAAAGTTTAGAAATTGAAGTTGCCCCTTCTTCAAGCAAGGGTAACCATTGTAATTTGCACTTGACTTCAGATCATGATGGGGCCAATTGTCCAGAAATGGTCTAATTCATGCAAATGATGTCAACCAACGAAGGTGCACAAGAGCCATATGTGGAAGAGCTTGGTCCATCTCAGAACTCTAGCATGAATTTCTTTGAATTTGTACCAGATTCTGAGGCAAAATAAGATGTATATGTAAGAGTGGATGGCCCAAATTGTGCCATCTTTACAAGGGCACAACATGCAAGAGGGGAAGCATTTGATTCATCATCAACTCCTAAATTCATAGTGACAAAACAAAATAAATCAGAGTAGAATGTGTCCAAAAATACAACTAAGGCAACCCTTACACATTCCTTTGATTATGTTGTCAATGGTTCATTTGATATAGTTGAATCATGTAAAAATACAAAATTCTAGATTTCCCAAGCTGAGTATCTAAGACTTAATCCTGCATAGTTAGATAGACTAGTCAAATACATTAACCAAGAGCCTTTACCCTCTCAATTAAATTCCCAGGTGTTCCCAGAGGATGAAGTCCCTAGGGAAGACCAAGTATACACTAATTCTATTAGGAAACAATTAGTCAAACCAAATCCCTTTGCAAAACCAAAACATTTCTATGTGTCATTGTACATTGCTGGTTTTAGGTTGAGTAATTGCATTATTGATTCTGGAGCCTCAAAAAATGTGATGTCGACCCAAATAGCCAATGCCTTAGGTTTACCCTTTACATATTCTTAGGGAAAATGTTACTCAATGGATAGTTCTCCTATCCCTATCATAGGTCAGATCAAAGATGCTCAAGTAGCCTTAGTTGCTTTCCCCAAGAAAATATTGAAATTAACTATACTAGTTGTTGATATTCTAGCTAGTTATGGAATGATTTTGAGTAGGATATTTTGTAAAGAGTTGGATGGGGAAATATAGATGGATTATTCTCATGCTATGATACCATTGGAAGGGAATAAAGTACATCTAAACCTTGAAAACAAGGCCAAGTTTACTGTTCTAAAGTTTGGTCATCTGATAACAGATATTTTGTTTGTTGAAACAAGGTCAGGACTTACATGTGTGCTTCTAACAAAGGAGACCCAAACCTTATCAATCCAAATTTAATTGATGATTTATGGACACTTGAATTTGAAGAAAGTTGTGCTAATGTTGGATTAGGTGCAGGAGTAGTTTTAATCTCACCATATGGCTATAAGTTTCCTTTCACTTTCAAACTAGAATTCAGTAATACCAATAACACAATTGAGTATGAAGCCCTATTGCTTGGTCTAAGTGTGGCTAAAGAAAAAGGTATTAAGCAATTGAGAGCTATAGGAGATGTTGAATTAGCAGTGAAATAGGTCAGGAAGGTTTACACTATGAAAAATGGTCAGATCAAGCACTATAGGAACAGAGTTTGGGATTGTATAGAAGATTTTGATGCCTTTTCTATAGAATCAGTTCCAAGAGATCAGAATACTAGAGTTGAATCTCTAGCAGTCTCACCATCATTACTCTGAACACACCATGATTTTAAAGATAAATCATTACCAAATTGAGATTGTGTACCGAATAGTGTCCCTGATGATGTAAATGATTGGCGGGTATTTAATGATGACTAGCAAATTATTGCATTTTAGGAGAAAGCTGAATCTTTTGCTAATATTTTCTTTGAAGGTAGTAATGATAAAAGTAATGAGACCCTAGAAGGAGAAATTGGTGCTTCAAGTGGAGGAGAGCCCAAGATTATTCAATTGAAAGGAAATAAAATCCCTAAAGGTTTAGTCTCTCTTGAAGATTTGTTCAACAAACATGACCAATATTTGAAGCAAAAGAGGGAAGTTTCTATTGAATCATTTGTTGTGTTTGATAAGGTTGATATTGGTATTGAAGATGGCACAAAAATTGTATGCATTGGTAAATGTTGTTCTATTCAAGAAAAGGAGAAGTTGATCTCTTTGCAGATTAAATACAAAGATGTTTTTGCATGGTGTTATGTTGATTTAAAGAAGTTTAGAAATGGTGAACTACAACATAAGATACCATTGAAACCTGTCTCCGCACCTTATAGACAGAAATAACGGACTTATAATCCCAAAGTTGTAGAAGCTATTTTTAGTGAAATTGATAAGATGTTGAATGAAAAGATTATTTACCTTATCCATCATTCCACATGGGTAGCCAATATAGTTCCAATGAGGAATAAAAATGGAGAGATAAGGATATGTGTTGATTTCAGGAATTTGAATCAAGCATCTTTAAAGGATAATTATCCATTTCCTGTGATGGATCATATCTTGCAAACTATTGTTGGTTCTGAAATGATGTCTATGCTTGATGGTTTTTTTGGTTATAATCAGATAAAGGTTGCCCTAGAGGATCAGCATAAAATTGCTTTCACTACCCCTGTTGAGTAGGATGCCTTTCGGTCTCATAAATGCGGGAGAAAAATTTCAAAGAGTAATGGGTTTATCATTTGGGGATTTAAGAAAAAAAATCATCATGATTTACCTAGATGACCTAACAATGTTCTATAAGAAGAGAGCTAATCACTTACATGATTTAGAAGTGATACTACACCGATGTAGACAAGAGGGAATCTCCTTGGACCCTCAAAAATCATTTTTTGTTGTGACAAAAGGAAAACTCTTAGGTCATATTGTTTCAAAAGATGGGATTAAAGTAGATCTTGAGAGAGTAAAGGCAATTATGTGTAGCTGAGATTACCTACCAATAAGGATGGTGCTAGGTCTTTCTTCGGTCAGGTGAATTTCCTAAGGAGGTTTGTGCCTAGTTTTGCTAAGCTAACAAAGCTTATTTCTAATATGATGAAGAATCATCCTATGTTTAAATAGAGTGGTGAAGGGAAGTAGTCGTTTAAAGATATTAAAACTACAATTTCCAATTCCTCTACCTTGGTTCATCCTGACTTCACTAAGGATTTCATAATATATAGATATGCCTTTGAGCATACTCTATCAACCATCTTACTGCAAAAAAATGAACAAGGTATTGAAGCTCCTATCTCTTTTATGAGCACTCCTCTAAAGAAGTATGAACTTAAATACACTCCACTTGAGAAACATGCATACGTTGTTGTGAAGGCACATAAGAATTTTATGTTCTATATTCTTCATTCCCATACAACTTTTTTTGTCCCTAAGACTGTTGTAAAGAGTATACTCACTTAGCAAGATATTGGATGTAATAAGAGAGGGTCTTGGATAGCTAAGGTGCAAGAATGTGATCTAGATATTAAACCCACTAACTTGGTTAGAGGAAAGGTTTTGGATAAAATGATTGTCAAAAGTAAATTTGTTGAAGAGGAGAGTTTGTTGTTGGTGTTGTTTACAAGTACAACTAATGAATGGTTTTTTGTAGTATCTTATTTTCTAACTTACAGCGATTGCCCATCACATTTGTCATCCGAGGAAAAGAGGAATTTAAAACTTAAAGCTAATAAATATTTTCTCTTGGAAGGGAATTTGTATAAGAAAGGTGTGGATGGGACTTTCTTGAGGTGTGTTGACAAAGAGCAGTAGAAGAAGTTGCTAGAAGTCTTTCACAGTGAAGTGTGTGGTGGACATTTTTTGGCTTCTATAACAACTTTCAAGATCCTGTGTCATAGATTTTAATGGCCAGGTATGTTTAAATATGCTTATGAATGGGTGTCCAAATGTGAGAAGTGTTTTAAATTTACTGGTAGGCCACAACTTACTACTTTACCTTTGAAGCCTGTGGTGATAGATGAACCTTTTCAGCAATGGGGCCTGGATTTTATTGGTCCAATTAATCCAAGCTCTAGTGTAGTACATACACATATCTTGACTTCTATAGACTATTTTATAAAATGGGTCAAAGCTATTCCAGTGAAGCACACTACTATCGAAGTTGTATGTAATTTTTTTGAAGGAAATTTTTTTAGTAAGGTTTGGGGTGCCCAATAAAACTGTCGTTGATAATGCTAGCTCATTTTCATCTGCTAAAATTACTCTCTTCTATTATGATTATGGTATCAGCCTTGCTCATTCATCTGATTATTACCCACAAGGAAATGGACAAGATGAGTCTAGTAATAAAAAATTGATTTCCATTATCAAGAAGTTGGTGGATGAGAACCAAAAGGGATGGCACAAAAATTTATATGATGCTATGTTGGCTGATGGACTAACTTGCAAAAGGGCTATTGGAATGTCTCCTTTTCAGTTAGTATATGGCATTGATAGTACCTTACCAACACCCTTGGATATTTCAACACTTAATTTGTAGAAATCCATAGAAGATGGTCAATTTTAGACTACACTAGAAAAATGAATTATGTATCTGAACAAGTTGGAAGAGAAAAGAGAGCTAGTTGTGGATAAGATTACCAAGCATCAACAAATGGTGAAGAGGGTTTTTGATAAAAGGGCTAGGCAAAGGGATTTTGCATTTGGTGATTCAATTCTTCTTTGGGATAGAAGAAGTGAGCCAAAGAGAGCACACAAGAAATTTGATTCCCTTTGGAGAGGGCCTTTCTAGATCAAGCAAAGAATTGGTGATCATGATTTTAGATTGGCTTATCCTGATGGAACTATTATACCTCTTGCCTACAATGGGAAAGATCTGAAAATTCTTGAGTAATTAAGTCCTTTTTTCTATCCTTTTACATGGTTTTTTGATTGTTTTGTTTGGTTTTGGTTCATCTGGTTTTGCTCTGTTTGCCCAATGTATAAGGCTTTGTTCCATGGTTTTTTGGATTATTTGCGTCATGTCAATCCTTGTCCCCATTCAGAGCCAATGTTACCCTTGGGTGTCATTTTACTATGCTATTTTGAAATTTCATTTTCTTAGGTCTTAGATTCTTCATCATGTCTGAGTCTGAAGTCTTTTGCCTTTATCGTGGAATTCTTTAAGTTCCTAACCTCTTGTCACGGTTTCCTTAAGTTTTGTAACCTAAGTCACCGGCATCGAATGTTTCCAAACCTTGTTGAAGGGTTCGTGAATTTCCTAACCACCTAATGATCTGACTTGGTCCCTTTCCTAGCATCAAGTGTGTTGATGAGATAGTCTATCTTGTGTAGTTGAAAATTCAGAAGTTTCGGTAACCTCACAACTCTCGAATTTGGTTCTAAAGTTTCAATATTCCATGATAGGGCGACATAGTGTTTTCCACTTCTTTTGAAGTGCCACCTATTCATTTAAAGATGTGTATGGTATAACCTAGAGATTTCTTGTCGAGAGTCTTCAAAAAGTGCACAGATATTTGGGTTTCTTTTACCGAGGATTAAAATAAAGTACTATATTAATGCAACACCAAATGCACGTCTTATATATGACATAACTTGAGGTGGTGGAATTTTCACTAAGTTTTTCAGCTGCATCTCCTTCATTTGCAACTACTTCTCCTAGTATATGGGTGATTCTTTATGCACTAAGAGCTCATGCAGTCCGGAATTGGAAATTGTTGGCTTGACATAAGGGATACTGATCTCGGACCTTTTAAGTTGGAAGAATTCAAGGCATGTCTAGAGAGTAACGAAAGTTCTGAGGTGGATGTAAAGCTGTTAGAAAGTGGGTTAGCTCATGTGGGAGGATTTCTAGAAGTTATGCTAAGTGTGAACTTGATAGGTGCATGTTCGAGAAGATGCATTTTGGAAATGTAAGAGATTAAAGCCGCGGACAGGACCATAATTGCAAAGATTTCTTTTGAAGTTGCTTCCAGCGTGTTGAGTTTTCTGGAAAGGGAACCTTTGGAAGAGATGTTTGTGGCCATGGCTAGTGAATTCTTTAGAATGAATGAAGACTGGTATAGAAACTCCATGGTCAAAACTTGGTTGAAGTCAGAAAAGAAAGGTAAGTCGCAACTATTGGCCAAACTTAAAATAATGCATTTTAAAGAGGAAATTGCAGATGCTATTGCTTTATTGCATCATTTTGTTGGGAAGGTAGAAATTGAGCCATTTGAGGATTGGATGTGCCGGTTTATCTTGACAACCTGTGATGAGAATATTTTTATTAACTGGGCTGAAATTATTTTCTTTTATTTGAATGAGAAATTAATTAATTTGCATAAGATTGCTACTTTTCATATGTGTTCCTACCTGATATACATTGTAGCTAGTCAGAGGTCTTTCTGGCCTGGGTTGAACTGCAAGGACCCCCAACTCTAGACATGCATGTGTATAAACTCTTTCTATAGTTCACTAAAAAAATTGTAATGGGGGATTTTTGTCGTGTTAATGAGGCATTTTTAATGGAGGTTGTGAGGAAGCTAGATGGAAACCCAAAAATGCATTTTTCTCCTAAATCAGTGTCTCTTGTATCAAAGTTTAGGAGTTTCTATGTTCAATTTGATAAATTTTCCTATTTGAGATTAGGCGGTTTTGAGAAAGCCCCATTGAAATTACCCTAGTATCCTAGAGATTTACTAGTATTCCTAGAAGTTTGTCGATAAATATCCACAATTAATATTAAGTATGCAAGCATGGGGAAAAGAGGGTATGTCTTCCCATTGATGACCCCTTCTTTTGTGTGCAAAACTAATAATATGGGCAGGGGAGCTAAATAATTCCTTAAAGAATATAATCTCCAATATCTGTCTATGAGAGGCCAGTTTGATAGTAAGGGTTTTGTGAAGAAAAAATTGTATGGAGGAAATTCATATCAACACCACCCATCTATTGAGGACTTCTGGGAAGATTGTATTGATGGGAATTAAGTCTTGAGAAGGGATTATATGTGACTAATCCTAAAGAAAATACAATTCTTTGGTCTTTCATTTCAGATTTGGTGGTCATAGATCCTAAATATAAAAAACTGCCTAATAAGTCTCAACCTAAGGTCGATTGGAACAAAAATGAAGTTTTTGATATGAAAGTGTGTGCCGCTCTAGTGCTTAAATGAATTCAGGACTGGTTGGATGGAAAATGGTGGCAAGTTGTTGGCCCTACTCAGGAGCCTAGGTCATCACAGAAGAATGAACATGGGTCTACATAAATTTTTGGTGTGAGTGTATCATCAGGGAGATCGACTGCTAGGTATTCTAGTGCAAATTCATATTCAGGAGGTGATGGCAAGAAGCTAGAAGAAGAAGCTAAGTTGAAGTCATTTTGTGAACAAGATAGTATGTCATCTCCAACTCCTAAGAAAAAATCCAATCAAGTGAAACCTATGCCTGCATATTTTGAAGCTATTTTCCAGCAAATTGCTGAAGATAATACCTTTCCTGCTTTGTTTGAAATTCCCACTTCTCCGATTGAGAAGTCAATAATTAATCTTGGTAACCCTCATGAAAATACTAGTGTAAATACATATTTTGGTTTAGTAGCAGCCTCCCAAAGATGGTTGAAGAAGGCAGTAGAGAAAAAGAGAAAGTATACTCCTACAATGACAGTTGGAGTAGATACAGTCGTGAAGTTTCTACAAGGTTCTTCAAAACCTAAGAAAGCCAGAAGGATGTCTAAGATGGTGATTGATGCTACTTCTAGAAATCAAGTGTTAGAAATTGCCAATCTTGTGAAGGCGTTAGGTGATAATGAAATAACATAGGTAAACTAAAATATTACACATGTTGATATGGTTCCTCCAACACTTGAAGGTGAAGTATACCATGCCAAATATTTATTTAATGCTTTGATTAAGACAACGAAGTAAGAGAGAAGAGAGAAGGTGAAGCTAAAATCTCAAGTCCTTGTTTTGGGTTACTTTATCTCTTTCATGGTTACTCCTCTGGTACCTAATGAATCCTCAAGCTCTTAAGTAGAGGGTATTGATATGCTTTTCATACAGTAAATTAAAAAGAATCTGAGTTACTCCAGAGTGGTTATTGAGTGGATTGATAACATGTCTTAGGGAGCTATCTTCTTTATCATTAAATCCATGCTCTTTTATACTTGGGTTAATAACAAGAGGAATGAATTAGTTGTAGAACTTCAACAAGTTGGAAAAGATCAAACCAACCTCTATGTTCTCTCCCAGGAAGTGAAAAAATTAATTTCTATGGATCAGACAACATTAATTGGTGAAAAAACTATGAATGATCCTAAAGAGCTGGACTCTTCCTGGTCCAATTCATTGGAGTGTAAACTGAATATGTATGTTGAGAGAAATTAATAAGATGCTTGAACAGTACTTTGAAATTTTAGTGGAAATTTAAAGATACTTGTCATAATTTGGATGTGGAAATTACTAATGAGTTTGATGAAAGGATTCTAGATATGAAGGAGGTCTCTCTGAAATTCAAAGAGACATTCAATAAGGATACCACAGTGACATGGGAATCCTTCTCTAAGCTCGGTAGATTGAAAATTCACCTAAATTCTTATAAATCTGAAGAGAATAAAATATATGAGACATTGGTCGAGTCTGATATTGCTTTATCCAAGTGGAGAACCAGATTACATATTACTACAATGCCCAGGAGAAAAGATATATTTACAATTGTCACCAAATATCGTGATTACAAGTCCAAGATGAAAATAAATGAAAATTTGTTGGAGCAAGAATCGATTGAAGTTTTGGAAGATGAAGGTGATGAAATGGAAAGAAATGATGCATAGTTATTTTTAGCATTTCATGATACTTCTTTTAATTTTTTCTCTTTTAAGTTAAAAACTATTTTAATTATGGCGTACGGTTGTTCTCAAGAAACCATTACCAAAGACAATTGGTTTATGCTTTCAATATGGGCTTAGCTGAGGCAGTTAGGTTCTTTTGGGAAAAACTTTGATTTTTCTCATTAGAGAAACTCTTTATGTTTTCAAGTTTTATATCTATCTTTCAATATAGAAAACTCATATGGTGAAGTTTATGCAGACATAATCTTTGTGTTTTGGTATATGGATTTATTCTGTTTATCCTAGATATGTTGCCAATGATTATCTAGGTTGATGTTGTGGACGTTTGATAGATTGTGTTGCTATTGGATGTTTATCTTTGAATGAATGTTTATAGCAATGGTTTAATTTAAGTTGAATAATTTTATTGGTTCTAAAAGTGATTCAAGTCTTTGTACTTTTGGTTTATACTTATATATTGATATGCCTTTCGAAGCTTTCTGGTTAAAAGCAACACCTTTCTTTTATTTCTAGTTAAAAGTAGTCTGAATTTCTATTCATTGAATATCTTAGAAGGTAGCTGCCACCTTATAAAATAAGCGAAGAATTGGTATGAAATCTCATGATATCGGTTCAGCTTTTGTTACATTTTTCATCTCTTTGGGCATTAGAATATAGAGTTAGGTAAAAAAATTGTTAACCAACATGGGTACCTACAACTTAGACTATAACTAAAATTTTGCTAATGAAATAATACTGGAACAAGTCAAAATAGGTAAAAACTAATGATTCAACTAATTTAACCTTCAAAGTACTACTAGTTAACCATTGCATTCATATTTATAAACATTCATTAACAATAAGAAAGATATGAGATTCTAGTTAAATTGCATAAATTTCATGAGATAATGATAAATGAAAAACAACTATTAAACAAAAATGAATTGAGAAGTGAGGAATAGTACCTTGAATGGCATGCTTAATTAGTTGTTCTCACTTTAACTCAACCCAAATCTAACTAATAGAATATATGCATCCCATGAAATTAACTTCATTCGTTGCATATCATGAAAGATTACAAAAGTTATTTTTACAGATAATATTCAATCATTTTGAATATTTCATGTCTTGAAACTAAAAATAATTGATACATAAAACTCAAAAAACCAACTGACTTATCTATGGATTCAAACAACAGCTATATACAATCTTGAGGGAATCTTATTCAAAGCAGCAACTTAACTAAAATAATTAACTCCACTCCTGGATATTCAAGCATAGAGTTAAGACTAATTTATTCAACCTATAATTGAAAAGGAAAATGAATCCTAATAGGACTAAAACTCTGTCAAAATAGAATTGCATGTAAACATACAAATATTTTTCAAAATCCCATAAGTAAAGGAAACATCTTCTTCAACACTTATTAACTAGTTATAATAATGCACGTTCAACCTTCATCAAGTTCCTTCAATTAGCAATCATCACATTTAGCTTAATTCAAAACTCCCCTATTTTTTTGTCCTAGACTCCTTTTGTTGCGAGTTCATCTTTCAACTATTGCATACCACCATTCCTCATTAGCTGCAAAAGTTTAATTCCAAAAAGTATGTACATAAGACTAACTATCACAATCAAAATATAGCATTCCATTAACATTTCATATATATCTTCATATAAAACATACAATAATAGTATATTATAACCATAATTCCGTCATTATTTTTTAGATTCAAGTCTGCATAATAGATATGAAAGGATTTTATAATATAGAAGCATTTTCTGGAAAGTGTATCTAAAAGTGTCTCAAAATATGTATAAAAATAATAGAAAATGAGCTATTATCTAGACCTATCATCTTCCCCAACTAGCCTTTTGCTTGTCCCCAAGAAAAACATTAGGAATATTGATTGTACTACAAAGTAATCTATCTCAAGTCCATAACTATATTAACCCCTTAATCTATTTCAAATAGAACCCTTGATATTCTGCAAGCTACCTCATCCTAATAATTCCCGCTTTCTCGCATTGTTCACCTTTCTCTGCAGTCTAATGTGGGACTGGATAGAGGAGTATAGGTGGGTGGAAGGTGAGTGGTACCCAGTAAACTCCTTTGTTGACATCAATTTCTATATACAAAGAGACAAAGAGATAAGGATATAAACAGATAGAAAGATAGAGAGAGGGAGTGACAAATAGACAAATAGAGAGACATACAGAGAGACAGAGACAGAGAGAGATAGAGACAGAGAGAGACAAAGACAGAGAGAGACAGAGATAGAGAGACAAAGACAAAGACAAAGATAGATATATAGAGAGATATAGATAGAGATAAAGATAGAGACAAAGATAAAGAGAGAGGGGGGAGGGAGGGAGGGAAGGAGGGAGAAATAGAGAGGAAGAGAGAGAGAGAGGTAGGTTGAGGAAGGGAAATCAGAGACAAAGAGAATTGGAGAGGGAAGGAGGAAGCAAGGGAGAGGTAGGGAGGTAGACAAAGGTGTGTGTGTGTGAGAGAGAGAGAGAGAGATAAGGGGAAGGGAGGGAGGAAGAGGTAGAGAGAGAGAGGTAGGTAAAGAGAGTGAGAGGATAGATAGAGAGAAGTAGGGAGGGAGGGAGGTAGGGAGAGGTAGGGAAGGAGACAAAGGTGTGTGTGAGAGAGAGAGATGGGGGATAGGTAGAGGGAGGGAGAGGAGAGATAGAGAGTAGAGATGGAAGGATATAGTGAGATAGAAAGAAGGGGGAGAGAGGGAGGGAGAAGTGGAGAGAGAGAGGGTGATAGGTAGAGGGAGGGAGAGGAGAGATAGAGAATAGAGATGGAAGGAGATAGTGAGATAGAAAGAAGGGGAAGAGAGGGAGGGAGAAGTGGAGAGAGAGAGAGGTAGGTGGAGAAAGGGAGAGCAGAGAGGGAAGGAGAGAGTGAGAGAGAAAGAGGGGGGGAAGGAGGGGAGAGAGAGGGAAAGGAGAGATGGAGAGAATTAGAGAGGGAAGGAAGAAGTGAGGAAGAGGTAGGGAGGGAGATAGAGGTGTGTGATATATATATGGAGAGGAGAGATAGAAAGAAGGGGGAGGGAGGGAGGGAAAGGTGGAGAGAGAGAAAAGTAGGTAGAGGAAGGGAAGGGAGAGATAGAGAGAATTAGAGAGAGAAGGAGGAAACAAGGAAGGGGTAGGGAGGAAAACAAAGCGGTGTGTGTGGGAGAGAGACACATACACATAGATAGAGATAGAGATAGAGATAGAGATAGAGATAGAGACACAAAGAGAGGTATGGATAGAAGTAGAGATGGAATGAGGGAGGGATGGGGAGAGTGATTTGAAGAGAGAGGGAGAAGGGAGGGATGGATAGGTAGAGAGAGGAATTAGGGAGATAGAGACAAGTAGAGAGGGAAGGAATGAGGGAGGGAGAGGTATGGAGGGAGTTTAAGGGAGGTGAAAGAGAGGTGAGATAGAGAGAAATATAGGTATTGGTAGGGAGTGATGGAGGGAGAGCTAGGTAGAGAGGGATAGGGGAGATAACAAGAAGTAGAGAGGGAAGGAGAGAGGAAGGGAGAGGTGATATAAAGATAAATTAAAAGAGAGCTGGTGGAAGGAGGGAGGGATGGAATGAGAAGTAGGGAGAGAGAGGTGAGATAGAATTAGAGAGGAAAGGAGAGAGAGAGGAGAGAGAGAGAGATGAACAAGTAGAGAGGTAGTTATTGAACTCAAGGAAGACATATTCAGATAAAGGGATGGAGATAGTGAGAGAGAGGAGAGAGAGAGAGAGATATGAACAAGTAGAGAGGTAGTTCTTGAACTCGAGGAAGAGAGAGTCAAATAAAGGGATGGAGATAGTGAGAGAGAGAGAGAGAGATTTAGAGCATAAGGGATAAAAAATGAGTGATAGAGAGAGATAAAAAGATGATAAATCTTTCCAATTATTGAAATTTTACCTCTTGATTACTAAATTTTGACATATTGATTACTAAAATTTGACTAAGTCTAAAAATTTAGATGATCTCCCAAAAACTAGAATTTGCATTATAACTCCTAGAGATTCAAAACCACTCTCAAACATCCTGAAACTATATACATGAAATATAACTTAAAGTATGAGAAATTAAATTTCCATATGTAAATGTCAACTTAAATGTTTATTTCATGTATATGGTTTCACTAGAATAGAAGGAGAAAGAGAAGAGAAAGAAAAAGAGAGAGAAAATCAATGTAGAAGATAATGTGAGCGTATTATAACATGAGCACATTATAGCTCATGTTTTATCTTGATTTTGAAATTTCCAAGCCTTTGGCTTGGATTTGACATGGGATTCCAACCCAAAGGCATGGAGTGACATTCCAATATCCAAAGATGTGTTTTTTGTATATTGTAAATTTTTTAAATAATCTTGAGCTGTCTCCCCATTAAGTTTACACATGTTTCAATGTCAAGTTAAAAAAACACCATGGTAATGTTAACCTCACTCTTAGCTATCTAACCATTTAATTTTTTCCATATTTTGAGTATGTTAAGGTTTTCATCTTTAATTTATTTTGTTGGTGTATCTATTTTTTGTAAAAAACCAATGTTTGGTATTTTTCACTTTATTTTTAATAGTTCATCAAAATCTCAAATAAATTACATTTTTAAAAATTAAACTCCATTCTACACATTCAAAAAAATGATTTTCGACCATTTTTCAAAATTTTTAGGGTGGAGCATGCTCAAATTTTTATTTTTCAAGATGTTTCCAATTTTTTTTTTTTTTTTTTTTAAAGGTAAGCAGTTACCAAGAAGAGGGGATAACACCTATTATGAGATAATATCGCCACATAAACCTTTAGTCAGCTACACTTGTTACGTAAGCCTCCTATTGTGCCAGCCAGCTACGCTTGAATTTTGACTTAGTTTTAGGAAATTATTATTATATCTCATCATTTAGCTTTTGATTAAGTCAGGGGGCACACATGAGTTTCATAGGCCTTCCTTTCTCTTTGATGGTGGGATTTTGTTTCAATTCTCGGTGGCTGGTGCTTCCTTCTGCCAATTCCTTTGAAATTTATTCCATTGTGATTGTTCATGGTTTTTCCCACCCTAATTTTGTTGGTTAAACCATTTTGTTGCTTAGATAATTGTATGAAATGCCTGCAAAGCAAAGGGTTTGCCATTTTCTAAAGGAGGATATCCATTTCTCCTGGAGCAAAGGCTAATACAAACTACTTTCTTTGGCTGAGAAGTTAATTGTGTTGGATTACCTTAAGCACTAATATTTGTTATGGGTGAGGGATTTCTCCATTCTTAGGCAGGATTTGGGGGTCCCACAGAGATTATTGCCTCCATGTTGAAGGTTCTCTTTGGCCCCAATTTACTTTGTGGGTTGGATGAAGGTCTTGTTGCAGCCCGTTTGGGCATTGGGTTACCACATCCTGAGGGGTTTGATCAGCTTGTGGACCCCAACAACGAATTTACCCTTTCCTCTTGGGTAAGAATTGTCGGTGTTAATGGATGCACCGATATGAAAATAAGACCAACTATGGCTCCTGAAGAATCTGCATCACTTTGTAAAAGTTCAGGATTATTAATAGGTCACCAACTTCATTACTTTTGATGGGGATTGGAGCTTGCAAAAGTCATGTAACATATTTGAATTGAGTGTTGGTTAGGGGCGTTGATGGTCGCTACTTCAGAGGACTAGATATGATAGATAAGGTTTTGTATAGTCTAGTTTTAGTTTACCCATATAGGGGGAAGTTTTCCACTATGTTTCTTCCCAGCTTTGGGTTTTAGTATTTTAGTCCTTGCTTGGATGTAGTTTGTACAATTCTAATCATATGCATTAGGTTTTCAAATTAAATTGAAGGTTGCAAGCTTCTTATAGTGTACCCACCAAATAATAGTTGGAACAATAGCATTTTGGTATGATTCACTATTTGAGATTGCAATACTTAGAGATTATTGTTCTGAATTTCTTCTTTGCTTCAAAAAGACATATCTAATGGGCTAGTTTGTTCCAATTCCAAGAGAAACTTTGGTTGAAAGGGCTTGACTAGTATTTTACCCTACATCCCATGTCTTAATAGAGCCAAGGGAAACAACCTTTGTGGATCCATTCTTAGAGTTAGTAGGAAACTGAGGCATTTCTATAGTTGCACAACTCACCAGGCTAGTAAACCCCAAACCCACATACACATAATCTTCCACTCCACACACTTAGACCCGTAGATACTTCACATGCCACCAAACACACTTCTGAGCGGTAAGCACATTGATATGCCATCATGAAAACCTCTAGTTTCTCACCATTGGAGGTTTACATGACTCATTTATAGGATGAAGTAACATCCTGCGGTTAGAATGTATTAGAACCAAAATAGAGGATCTAAGCTTTCTAGCGAGACGATATTTATTACCATTATGATAGTTAATTACATTAATAGATAAGAGAAAATTAGTAAACCATGACCGCCAAGGCACCTAAATCCCATGTACCAGTGGACTTGGCATATTTAAATATATTTGTCTTAAGTATATTATGCAATACTTATTTACTTCTCAGATTAATAGAGGGATTAAGCGCAACTTGAGAAAAGCTTGAGGGCTTGTATTGGTCCGAGTATTTTGACCCCCACTGATTAGTGTAATCTTCCAAATGGCCTTTGTATTTTATTTATTTACTAGTCTTTTCCAACCGTTCTTTCATATGAGCACTATAAATTTGGCCTTTGTTCCAAATACTGTGGGAAAATTTTGGAATGATTCTATTATATTTGAGGATGAATGCTCAATTTCAAATTTTAGTTTTAAGTTTCTTCAATTATTTTAATTTATGTGAGGTAATAAAGCATTAGCATAATTAATGTAAAGGGGGTTGCTATTTCCACAGAGGCTAAGGTGATTTCTTCTTGATTTGACTTTTCAAATACACCGCCTAGCTGAGTGAATTCTTGGGTTTTGATTGCCTTTATATTGCATATGTTTCACTTGTAGGAGGTGCTATTTACCTCTCATCCTTCACACTGTGCCTATGGGCACCTCGTGATCATCCGAATAACAAGACAACTTAGAGGTAGTAGGAGTTGACTTTGGAGCTATGAAGGATTTAGGATGGCTATTTCCTACTCTGTAATGGGGTTGTGATACAGACTTGGTGGGTTGTGATTGAGAAATTATATTGTCTTCTACTGATTTATGCACCTAATTGACAAGTTAAAGCTTACTTGTTTACTATTCTTTTCCAGTCGATTGTATGATACTCTTATAATTTATATTTTTGAATTTTGTATTTAGCTAACTAGCTTACCAGAGTTTTAGTTGTGTGTTCTATCTTAGATTATTCTAGTGTTGTTTATCTTCATATTACCCTTTCTCATTAGCCGGTAAGACAGGTGATGCAAGATTACTTACCTTGGAATAGACTTACCTGGCTCCTTTTTGTTGATTATCTTCAGATCCTACACTTTATGTTGAGACCAATGCTTCTAGACCCTGCTAGTCTATAGTACTATCAATAGACCTTACTTCCGCCAATTGGTCTAGACCTTGATTTTCTAGGTAGTCGACAATTCTATTCGCTTCTCTGTAGATGTGGCTGATAGATTGGACCTGGAGGTCATGTATTAATTCCTTTATTTTATGGAATTTTTATTGAAGATTCCAATCCCCAATCTTCCCATTTAGGATGAAATTAATACTGATATTTGAGTCACTTTCTACTTCTATATGCTTGAGCCCTTTATCTTTACATAATTGAAGGCCTCTGAGGATAGCTTTAATTTCCGCTGCATTATTTGTTCCTCTTGGAATTTTTGTTGATAATGCTTCTACTAAGAGGCCTTTGTCGTTTCTTACTATACAACCAATTCTTGATTCTCCTAGGTTGCCCCTCAAGGCCCCATCAGTGTTTAGCTTCAACTTGCCCTTTGGTGGTGGGTTCCACTTAGCCCTTGCTCTTTTTTGCTTTAGATCTGGTGCAAATTGGAAAAAATGAGGTACCTTTAGCATATGCCATTTTTTCATCAGCTCATCATCCCACCCTGTGAATTTTGCTTTCCTTTGTAGCTTTGTATGTGAGTTTAACCATTCTGAGATGTTTCTCTCAATGTCTGAAGTTAGTTCAATCATTGTTTTAGCCTTTTATTGAAATATCCACCTGTTCCTTTCTTTCCATATGTTCCAAATTCTTATTGTTGGGGCAGCCGTCCATATTTTCCCCTAAAAAGCTTCCTTTTTTAGATTTGGCCAACTCAGGAATAAATCCCAAACTTGTTTGCTCTCGGTGTGAACTAGCTTAGTTTTTTTAAGAGCCAATCCCAACAATATCCGACATATGGGCAACTTAGCAAAATATGGTATGCATTTTCATTTCTTTTTTTACACATAACACACTAGTTAGGGCCTTCTATTCTAATTGATTTAAGCCATTCCCCTATTAGAATGCGTCCATGCAGAGCCATCCATGTGAAGGCACCTGCCTTTGGAAGGACCCCCCAACCCCAACATAATTTATGTGGCCATGCTTTCTCACCTTTAGTCAATTGGATTTGATAGCCAAGCTTCACTGAATAATTACCTAATTTAGCTCCACACTAAATTATTTTATCGCTTTGATTATTTATGCATACTTGCCTCTCTTTCATGATTTCTATGAATTTGGCTTTAAGAGGTTCTTCTAATGGGATAGATTGAAATTCCTTCCAATGACATTCTCTTTTCTCATTTATATTAATGTAATCTCTTACATATTTTATTGTGTTGCTGCAGAGGAGTGGGATTTGATCCTTTAGTTCAGGATATTCAATTAGTGGTTTATGTCCCCCCCATGAGTCATACCAAAAGTATGCTTTCTTACCATTATTAATTTTCCATGTAAGATGGTTTGTTAGAATGTGTCTACAACTCAACATGAAATTCCAAACATGTGATCCTCCTTTAGGATTTTCCACTGTTAGAATTCTTTCTTGGTCAAAATTGTCAAGATATTTTCTTTGCAGAATTCTGCACCAAAACAAGTCTATATTTTGATACATCTTCCATATCAATTTGGCTCCTAACGCCAGATTGTGTATTTTGAGGTTCCTTATTCCTACTCCTCCTTCATCCTGAGGTTTAGGGACATTATCCCAATGGATTAATGGTACCTTATGTTGCTCATTTGACCCTTCCCATAGGAAGTGTTTCAAAATGCTTTCCAAGTTTGTTGCATCTTTTGATGTTAGTTGCATGGTTGGAATTGCGTAAATTGGTATTGTTGATAAGACCAACTTGATCATGGTAATTCGACCTACCGGAGTGAGCCATTTACCTCTCCAGCTCAATGACTTTTCTTTGCACTTCTCAGTTATCTGCTCCCAAAGTTTGGATCTGATTATGCCTTTAAAAATGGGGACCCAAGATATTTGCATGGGGTTACATCGATTGAGAAGCCCAACATAGTGGCTATCATTTTTTGTAGGGATTTCTTTGTGTTGAAAAAATAGATTTTTGATTTTTCCTTGTTTATTTGCTGCCCTGAAGCTTGGATATATTCTTCCATGCAAACTTTGATTCTTTCTGCCTCTCTTAGTGTTGCTTCACCATATAATAATGTGTCATCAACAAATTGTTGATGGGTAATAGCTTCTGTGTTTGGAGCTACGTGAAGCCCTTTCCAGCCTCCTTGATTTTGATATTTTCCAATGTCTTGCTGAGTGCCTCTATCATTATTACAAAGAGGAAGGGTGAGATAAGGTCCCCTTGTCTCAGTTCATTTGTGCTTTCAAAGAAACCGCAAGGTCTGTTGTTTACTAGGACTAAATATCTTGTTGTTGATAGACAATAGAATATCATTTGGATCCATTCCTTATAAAAACCAAACTGCTCCATAACTTTGGTCAGAAACCTCCATCTCACTCTATCATATGCTTTACTCAAATCTAACTTAATCATCATGCTTTGCACTTTATCTTTTTTAATTGTATGTAATGCTTCGTTGGCTAAAATAATGTTATCGATAATATCACGCCCTGGGGTGAAACCACTTTGGTTGATTGAGATCATTTTTCCAAGTAACTTCTTCAGCCTATTAGCAAGTGTTTTTGAGATTATTTTGTAAATTGTGTTCCAAAGTGAGATTGGGTGGTAATCTCCAAAGCTGGAACATACATCTTTCTTGGGTATCAACACTAGAATTGTGTTATTGAAATATTTAATGAATTGTTTTTTCTATCTGAAATCTTCCATAATCTCCCAAACTTCCTTTTCTAGGAGTGCCAACATTTTTGATAGAAGAAAGTTGGGAAGCCATCTAGGCCTGGTGTTTTATCTGGGTGCATTTGGAACATTGCCTCTTTCACTTATCCTCTTGTGAATGGAGTTGTCAACATCTGGTTATCTTCGTGGGATACTAAGTTAGGAATATTGCTGATTATTTCCCCATAGTTGAGATTATCAGCTGCATCCTTTGGGGCTAGGAGCTCTTTAAAAAATCTGATTGCTTCCTCCTGGATTTCCTCCACCTCGTTGATGACCCTATCATCGGGTGTTTGGATTGCTAATATGCTCTTGTGTGCCCTCTTTATCTTGGAAGTATTATGGAAAAATTTGGTATTAGCATCCCCTTCACAAAGCCAAACCTCCCTTGACTTGGTTCTCCAAAAATCCTCTTCCCTTGCTAGGACTTCCTCATATTCTGCCATTAATTCTTTTTCTTTTCTATATTCTTCTTGTCTCATGCCGTTGTTTATAAATTTCTCAGTTAGCATTGATAATTCACCTTCTAACCTATCTTTCTCAATGAAGATGTTTTTAAACACAGTCTTATTCCATTCTTGGAGTTTTCTCTTGATAAAACTTAATTTGTTCATGAAGATAAAGATTTTTGTCCCTTTGCATTTTGGGGCATTTTGCCACCATTGTTCAATTTTGGATACCAAATCCTTCCTTCGGAACCACATTTTGTCCACTTTGAATGACCCCTTCTTTTGAATTTTGTTGGCTGTGATTGTTAGTTTGATGGGCAGATGATTTGAGCCTGCAAGAGGGAGAATTTGTGATTCCAGGGTAAAATTACATTCCAACCAATCTTGGGAATAAATAAATATGTCCAGTCTTTCTTTTATGCAGCAAGCCCCTTCCCTTCTATTTGACCATTTAAATTGCTTGTTCTTTGTCTGGATATCTATTAAGTCATTCCTGGTTAGGAAGTGACCAAAGTCATTCATAGCTGTTGTTATTTTTTTTAGCCCTCCAAATTTCTCTTCTGCTCTGAGTACCACATTAAAGTCACCTCCCATAATGATTTTTCCTTCTATAGCTGAGTCGAGCATCTGACTTAATGTTGTCCATAGTCTTCCTTTTTCTTGGTTTCTGGTAGGACCATATATGTTGAAAAGTGTGAATTTCAGGCTTTGGTTTAGGCTAGATACTTTCCATATTATCTAGTTGTATTCCTTTTCTATGATACTTAGTCTAATATTGCTTGAGCGCCATAGTATTCCTAGACCTCTAGTAGTTCCAATTGATTTTGAGAATGATTCCTCCCATCTTGGTATTTTAAAGATTCGGTCATCTGTTGTTTCCAATTTGGTTTCTTGGATTAGGATTATGTCTGAATCTGATTTTTCGATTTGACGCTTGATTATGCATCTTTTGCTAGGGGTGTTTAGTCCCCTTATGTTCCATGTTACAATTCTCATGGCATCTCCTATTGGGAGTGCTCTCCTCCCTTTGTCTCTTTTAATAAATTTATTATGCTTTTGATTCCCTTTTCCTGTGCTAGTTCCTCCCTTATCTATTTTTTAGATTTTTTGCCTCTCTTCTTCTTTATTTGTTTTGTCGGATCAAGGAGTTGAGATGCAGTTTAGGATATACATCTATTGTCCATGAAATCAAGTTCGTCATAGGATTCATTCTCACTTTCAGAGGTATAGTTGACATCCTCCTCTTGGGATTGCTCACATGGATCTTCACAAACTCTTTGAGGTGATTCCTCTGTTAGCATCATCCTGTTGTGTTTGTTAGTCTTGTCAGCCAATGTGTTGTTGGTCTTATTATTGTCTTCCTTGCAATTTAACCCTTGACTCTGATTTTTAGGGTTGATGGGATTTTTCATTTGGATTTCTTCTTCTTTGTCTTTGGGTTCCTTCTTTCTCCAGACTTTAGCAATTGGAGGGGTCCTCTTGCATTCTTTTGTTATGTGGTTCCTTTGATTGCATTTTATAAAGTATGGCTTTTGAGTTTTGATTTCTACCTCTTGTAGCCAAGATCCGGATTTGGATTTTAATTTAATTTCTTTAGGGATTTTCCTTGTGGCTGCAATCTAGAGTCTTGCATACAAATAGGAATTCTCTTTCAGAAGTGAGATGTCTATCTCCAATAATGTGCCTAGGGATTTACCATTTTTTTCTAGGCAATCTTTTGACCAGTACTCTAGAGGTAGATTATAAAACCTTATCTACTTTGCTTCCTTGTAGTTTGGCTGGTTCCTATGGTTAAAGTTGGCTTCTAATTTTTGCATGTAGATTGGGAAACCTTTGAAGTCCTTAACACCCTTTTCCAGGACCGAGTTCCTATCTTCTTTTGACAAGAAAACAATTATGGAAAAGCTCTTAGACAAGAATTTGAGACCCTAGTTTCAATCAATGTTTTTCTAGATGCCATGTTCTAGGATTTGATTTTGGGCTGCTGAAAGCTTCCTTGTGGTAATCTCTTGCCTTCATTTTACCTTGTCTTATGTTGTCCTTTGTGTGTGGATTCCTTCCTGGCTTGATTTCTTTCTAGATCTTAGGTTGCATTCTTTTGCTTGTTTCATTTCTTACCTTTGAGTTGATTTGGGAAGGTAACTTTCCGATGGCATTTTCTTCTTTGGATTTTAGGCCTGCTGAAATATCCTTTGTTTCCTTTGGAGGTTGCTTTTCCTTCAAATTTATGGCAAGGTTACTTGTCCATGTAATATAGTGTGTTACTTTGAAGTTTGTCATTGGCTGATTTGTAATTGGTCTGTTTCTGCCTCTTGGTCTCATCTTAGGAAGTTTGTTATATAGAGACCTACATTTCTTATTTTATTTTGGTCTTTCTTTGAAATTTATAAATCACATATTTTGTTTCACATAAACATAACCAATCACACTTTAGAGTGAAGTTTTGCATGAACTCGGTCTAGTTTGAGCTAAACTGTAAGACACTATTGTCTTCCCTCAAATCCTACAAAATCAGACCTAAGAAATAATCCGAGAATGCATAATAATCATATATTGTAGAAAGGAGAGGAGTCCAAGTGGAAACCAATTTTTTCCTTTGGTTTTCATAAAAAATGGAAAACCCCATATTCTTTTGGAAAAATTTAGGGTTCTAATGCAAGAACATATAGGTGAGGAAGGATGAAAACCTAAACCTCTATTGTAGTTGGTACTCTGCAATCTGGTTGAGCATCTCCTAAACGAATAATTCTACGAAATCATACCAGAAAAGAGAATGTTGCTTGCGCTACTAAAACCCCAAGTCTAGTTGAAACTCCTGAACCTCTCTATCAGTGTCTAGGTCACAAACAAACACCATCATTAAGAAGGCATCCTTCATGTCATCCTTGAAGATTTTATGCATCGCGAGATCTGCATTGGCTTCTTTTGAGCTTCTTTCTTCCTTTGTTTCTCCGTGTTATAAAAGTTCAAACAAAATCCTCTGGTTATCCAATAGGACTCTCCTTTTAACAGAGTGAATGACTCCATTTGAGGTACTTTGGAGTTTTAATTTTGGAATGCACAACATATCCTAGATAGCCTCTTTGCAGATACTAACACTTAGCTCCCGACCCACAATGGTGTTGGTACTCAGGTTGAAATGTCCAATGGCCTCATCCACCAATTCAGGGCAATAGTGTATGAGTGAGACCATATATTGTGGAAGCCCACTATACCAACATTTGTGTGCCAACAAGTCCAGCTCGCTATTCCCTTTCATTCTTTCACACGATGCCTCCCTAAGAATTTTAGGGTTCTTTACAAGGATGGGATCATGAATATTATCCCATTCTTCTTTAATTCGGCTTTGATCTTTGTGGGGGCACTTCTTTTCTGCAACCCGCGTATTCACCCATGTTGGCTTTTCTGGTATACTAGGTGAAGCGTAAGAGGCATTCTTGAAGATATATGTGGTTGGTGTTGCGCGCATGGCTTCAAATAAACTTTGGGTCCTTTCTTCTTGAATTTCTATTTGGGAACTCTAAGTAGTTGCCATCGTTTGCAAACCTCCACTCAGAAAGCACACTGAAGTGGTATGAATGGAACCTAGAGTACTACGCAAGGCTCTGGAATCAAACCCAGACAACCTCTTCCTTCAGGTTCAATTTACACTAGGGCAATGAATCTTTTGTAATTACCTCTACGTTCAGTTACGTTGTTGTTGGATGCACCACACCTGGTTCCCTTAACAATTATATTCTTCCAAGTCCTTTTGCGTACCTAAGAAGCTTTATGCTCTGTTTATCCTTTGCATGCAACACTTAGCCTTTTCCTTCAATTTCTCACCTTCAAATGGTAGACAACAGTTTCCTTTTTGCATTTAATTTGGCATGTACTCCCAGCTCTTTTGTCCATGCAAAATGAAATACTTGCCTCTTTTGAAAAGACAAGAATTTATAATTACATCAGTGATAACGTCCCTTCGGTGCAATTTTCCAAGGAAATTGAGCCACCTATGAAATGCTTGCCATCCTTTGCATGCCTTGGTAATTAATATCTCTAATAGTATAATTAAGTTGAAACTTTAATGAGTACCTAGAAAAGATTTGCGTTCAACCTTAGAGCTTGAAACTGCCTGCATTGTGACACCTCAACATCCATATGTATGAGCCATTTCTTGGGACTGCCACCATTTTTCACTAATTGATTTCCGCTCCTTAATCTTGCATGCAACAATTCATACCCACAGATGTAATTGAGTTGGAATATTGAGCTAGCCTTTTGTTGGGATTTTTTGAGTTAACAATCGATTATCACCATGATTTGTATGCAAGCTACCTTAGATAATTTATATATAGGACCTAACACAATAGTAGAATCACACTTAGCGATTATAAAAAGTAGCATTGGGAAATTAGATAGCATTATCGTTTAGGCGGTTGAGTAGGTTCTTAATTTATGTAGGGCTTAGACTTGGGTAGTCGAGTAGAGGCTGATACAATGAATACTCCAATCAGATTAGTGTGCAACAATTCTCAAACAACCTTTTTGGGAGAGATTTCAAATAGGCGCCTGAAGCGCATGACTAAGAATAAGCACTCACTGGCTATCATAGCCATAAAATGGGTCCTAGGTAGGGATTGTATTGACTATGAAGACAAGTATCGAGTGAATACCAATATCAGCTCCCATTTTGTTGCCTTGTTGCTTGACATTTAGGTTCCAAAAGCCATGATTCTATGCTTGATGCTCATGATTTTTCCAAAGAGGTACCTCAGAGGCCTTGGTGAAGCAGTGACCAATGCAGTGTATGGCCTGGGCCTTCCATTGCGAGTGACCTATGGAAATATGTTGAAGAAGATGCAATGGTACCATGGGTGTCATTCTTGAGCAGGTTCCAACTTCATTCACTTGTTGAGCATTGTGAGAGGGCCACCTGTGCATGCCACTTTCTTCTACACTGCTACAATGTAGTGTTGTTCTATGACATGGATTCGTATACTAACTTTAGGAACCTTGTGTTCCCTCTGTCACTCATTCTATTAGCTGACGTTGTTGCTACTCCAAGTCCTATTGTTGGTTTTGATAACCTTCCCGCTGCCCCTAACAATGCCCCTGTTGATGAAGACAATGTTCGTGTCCTAGATACCTGAGGTTTAAAATATCTTTTCGCTTTTTGTATATATATGTCTAAAGAAAAAGGCTCGCATACATATATATAAGGAAGTCGTATACATGTAGTCATACTTTTGAGCACATGGCCGCAGAGCCATTTTGATAATGTTTTCTATCAAAGTACATATATATAACAAATATACTTGCTTATCTTAAAATCTTTGTCTTCATTCTTGTGTTTTTTACAATATGGATTAAACTGAATTCTCCGCATATTTATTTTTTGCAACATGAGTAGGATAGTCTTTCTATGTTCTTTAATAATGAGTTTCATGAATTTTCCTACTTCCTGCATTTGTGAAATTCTTGAAAAGATTGGTCGAAAAAACATGAAAGGGAAACTAATTACATTATTTACATATTTACACCTGCATGAAGAGACTGAAGCTTAATTGAACAATTTTAAGTGAATCCCGTTAATCCGAATTCCCAGTAATTCTTGTTCCATGTTCTCTAATTCAAATGAATTATGTTACTTGCACTAAATTATCTTGAACGGACCCTCCCAGATTTTGTTGAATTTTCCATCCTGGCCAAGCCTTGCAGAAATTTTGTTGAATTTTAGTACCAGGTCTCCACACTTTAGACCTTGGTCTGAAGCTTTCTTTTCGAACCCTTTCTTAACCACCTACTAGCAATTGGACATGGCTATTAGGGCTTTCTCACTTTTTTCTTGTACTTCCAATAATTTGGCCAACCAAACCTCCATAGCTTCGTTTTCTTCAATTTCTAGAGACTTGAGTAGTTGTAGCACAGGTATCTCTATAGAGGTAGGAAACAATGCATCCTTCCCATACACTAGCTTGTATGACAAATTTTTCAGGGCTTACTTAGGAGTTATGTGGTCTTCTCATAATGTTGTATGAAGATTCTTGTGCCATTCCTTCTCATGATCAGACCTGATCCTTTTAATGAGTTGAACTAGATTTTGGTTATTCAACTCAGCTAGGTCGTTCCCTTGTAGGTAGTAGATTGATGATGTTTTCAAGAATATTTCATGCTCAAATGAAAACTGACATACTTTGGGGCCTATCTTTGGCATTATCTGATATGATAGTCTTCGGTGCACTGAATCTCATTACTAGCCCCTTGAGAAAGTCCACAATTTCTTCCTCTGTCACATTATTCAGGGGTAGGGCTTCAGTCCACCTTGTGAAGTAGTTTGTGGCTATGAAAATCCACTTATGACTAGCATTGGAGGTGGGATTGATCATCCCAATGAAATCTAGCCCCCATTGCATGAACGATTCATCTGCTACTATCGGATTGAGAGGCATGGTAGAATTTTTTGTTCTCCTTGCAGAGAATTGGAATTCTTTGTAGGATTTTACCATATTGTAGGAGTCATTGAATAGTGTAGGCTAGAATTGCCCAGCACGTAGAATTTTGATGGTGGTCTTCAAAGAGAAGTGTTCGCCTTCAGGGCTACTATGGAAGGTGCCGAGAATTTTCTTTTCTTGATTCATGGTGACGCACTATAATAGGACATCATTGAAATTAATTTTGAAGAGGATCCCTTCAATAAGTGAGTACCCATTTTTTTGTATTTTGTAGAATCTTCTTCTCTAAGAAGGAAGTCCCAGCAGATACTTTTCGATGTGCATAAATCTTACTCTATCTGTCAGCCAACAGCCTTTGGGTTTGGACTCATTTGTTAGGACCAGCTCCGCTTGCTCTTCTTTTATTTCCATTTCTTCATCGTGCGCCAAATATTCACACAACCCTCTCCCTTTAACAGTCTTTGTAGGCTTGACCTCAATGTCGTATTCTAGGATCTTGGTGATATAGTTGGCCCTTTTTTTGGTGATTTGTCCTTCCATAATGTATTCATGCATGCTAGAGTGTGTGACTTAAATGATCACCTTATTGCAAGATATAAGATGTTGAAACTTCTTGAGTCCCTTTACAATTGCAAATGCTTTCCTCTTGATGAAGTTATAGTTCATCTCATATTCCTTCAAGGTCTAGGAGTGAATTTTTATTAGATGTTTTCCCTTCCCTTCATTGCCCTTATGAGTCAAAATAGTAGCGATGCTTATCTTGCTACTAAAGACATACATTATGAATTATTTTAACAAATCTAGATTTACTAGCACAGGAGTCGAATTAATAACATCGTTCACCCTCTCGAAAGCTTCTCTTGCTTCTTTGGTCCATTTGAACAATTGGTCCTGTTTTAGCATCAGGGTGATCGATCTGATTATTCCTGCAAAATTAGAAATAAACTTACTTACAAAGTTAACCTCCCCCAAAAAATATTGGACTCCTTTCTTATTGACTGGAAGGGGAAGTTACCTAATTTCTTTTACCCTTTCGAGATCAATAGAGATTCCTTCTTGGGATACTACATCTCCCAACAATTTTCCTTCTAGTAATCCGATGACACATTTTTTTGGGTTCAGGGATACCCGAACACTTGGAATTTTTTCAAAACCTCTTCTAGATGATCAAAATGGTCATCTTTGGACTTGGAAAATATAGTCAAATCATCTAAATAGATGAGGATAATCGTGTTGATCAGTCCACTGAAGGCTATCTCCATTGCCCGCTGGAAAGTGGCTCTCATATTTGAGAGGCTGAAAGGCATCTTAGCATATGAGAACGTTCCCCAATTGGTGGTGAACATGGTCTTGTGTTGATCTTCTTCTTTAACTCAAACATGATTGTAGCCTAAGAAGCCATCCAATAGAGAAAACATCTTTGAACCTGCCATAATCTGCAAGATTGATTCCATGGAAGGTAATTGATAATGATCTTTTAATGATGCCCTATTTAGGTCACGAAAGTCAACATCGAGACAAATATCTCTATTTTTTTTATAGACTGGAATGAGGTTAGATACCCATGTACTATGCTTGATTGGAAAGACAATCTTTGATTGGATCAACTTCCTTAGCTCTTGTGCCATTAGGGCTTCAATCTTTGGATTGTCAAGCCTTTATTTTTGTCAGACAGGTTTAGCACCTTCTATTAGTTTTATGGTGTGTTGAATGATGTCAGAATCATATCCCCTGAGGTCATTATAAGACCAGGCCATGACCCCTTCGTATTTTTTGCAGAAGTGTATAACCCTATCTTTGTCACAGTGCAAAACTTCTTTCTTGACCTTCAATTTTCTTCCATCTCTGACCTCAAGGTTAGCGTAGTATGCTTGGTTTGCTACAAATTTTCTCCTATCATTACTTGCATCATCATAGTAGAACATATTTTTGAGAGTTACCAATCCTTTTAGAAGTTTTTTTTATCTCAACTGAATGATCTTCCCTTCATATGCTTCTTCAATCTTTGGATGGAACTGATTGGCGAACTCTCCCGACTGTTTAATGAATGAGGCAATTTTTTATTCACTTTCAAACACTTGCTAGCTCTAATAATTATCTGGGATAGAGGGTTGGACAATAACTCACGTAGAGTGTGCATTCTCAATTAAATCGGAGATAGGATTGAATTGAGATCCTATTGTTGCCATGCAATCCGCAGTTGAATTTCGTTCCCTTGGCACTACGTGAATGTTAAAATCTTCGAAGCTTTAAATGAGGTCCCATACCTTGTGCCTATAAGACTGCATTCAGACAGTTTTTGCAGAAGAGATGTTTCTTACTTGATTGATTACAAGTTCAAAATCTTCAAACACCATTATTTGTTTGACACCCATGCACTCTATGAGGCTTAGCCCTTGCACAAGACCTTCATATTCAGATTCATTGTTTGAGAAAGAAAACTGGAAGCAGAATGATCTGAGAACATGCTCATTGGATGGAGATGTTAAGCATACCCCAATGACAGTGCCAACTTTGCATCTAGCACCATCAAAGTGCAATATCTAGAGCTCTAAGGTTTGTTTAGCTATGGAGTTCTTTAATACCCTCAGGAACTCTTGATCCTCATCATAGATGACATAGGTGCCCAACCCAGTAGTATGATAATTTTTGAAAGGAGTAGTATCTGCATATTCGCTCAAGAAAAATTCTTCTCATACAACCTAGTCTTTGGTTGTCTTCTCATCTCCCAGTGGCTCAACACCAATGACTTCTTTGGTGAAAGAAGTATGAGCAGCTTCAAAGTTGATCATGGCTTCATCAGCCATATGTTTTGAATGTAGAGGTTCTAATATTATCTTCATCTTAGCTCTGTGCTTGGTCCTAAGAATTAGGTGGGACCAATCCAAATAAAGGTATCCACCTATCTTTGAGATGAATTCTTGGGATAGGTAGAGGCCTAACATGGGAGGGACATCTATGATCACAGTATCTTATGGAATCGTGATGTTAGGATAAGAGAACAAGGTCAAGGGTAGGTCATTAATAAGGCCTATGTTTTAAACCTTGTTACCATCTACCTATATAACTCCTCTCTTTAAGGGCTCATAACTAAGCCCTAGGGCTTCTACTATCTTCTTGGGCATAACTATTGTGTTGGCAGAGGAGTCAATCATGGAGTTATGTAGCTATTTCTTCCCCACAATGAGGGTTAAGAAAAATGGTTTAGGTTTTAGTTTCTCCTCTTTGACCTTGGTCAAAGCCTCCTCTACAATATTCACAAGAGCTTTGGCTAGAGGTGTTGAGTTAGTAGCCCTTTCAAAATCTTGTTCTATCAGTTGCACAACTACATCTTTCTATAGGGCCTTCTGTAGCAATGATTTTTTTTTTGGAATGGCTAAGATATCCCAAAGGGATACATTAGCAGAAGATTTCTTTAATTGTTCCACTACATTGAAAGGTGATAAATTTCAAGGATTTTGTTCCTTGGCCTTGGTGATTAATATATCCTTGTGTAGTTGTGGCTGCAGAGAAATTGTGGAAGTGTTAGGGGGCTGATCCAAGATGCTTCTAGGTTGCAGAGTGATCGGGTCGCCTGTGAATCTCCTTTTTGATCGAGTATTGTAGTTAGACTGTACTTGTGAGGTTGTTGATGTGGATGCTTCATATGTGAACACTTCTTCCTATCTTTCCATCCATGAGCAAAGGGCATGATCAAGAGCTATGTCATTTTCTTGTTCCAGGGACATTCCCTGCATCTGTGTGATAAGAACTGCATTCTCCATTTAGGGAGAGGCATATGTATTACCTCCTAAATTTGGCACTATGCCTTGGCTGCACTGTTCCACAACTTTTTGCTGTAAATTTCCATGTGGATAATTTCGAGGCATATGCACATTGCCGCAGGGGAAGCACCAAGGATTGAAATGTTTGGCAAGGTTGTTCTACCCTATGGTCAGCTCTTTGCTTGTACTTGTTTGAGCAGTTCCTAGCGGAGTCAGTACCGATACTATTTGGTTATTTTTCTGAGTTTGTGGACTTGTGTACACAACTCCTTGATATTGGTTTTGTTGGTAGGAGGGTCTGCCGCCTTGATAAATTTGGTAGATTGGTCTTGGAGGAGCGGCCTGGTTGCGCTTGATAGTGGTTACTTCATTCCTTAAGTTTTGTAGAATCTCCTTTATGTCTCTCATCTTGTCCTTCGAAGCACCAAATGTAGAAGTAAGATTTGGTGGCACACTTGGATATGTGTACATAGATGGGGGTGGCGCGAGTGTGCTAGTAGATGGAATCTCCTGGGTAGAAATTGATACTTTAGGGAATATCAGCATGATGGGCCGAGGATGCAACTTCTTGGCATCGATCAGATTGTTCTTTGCCTTAACTGCTATGTTGTATACATCTGGTAATGTGGTCCTACCAAGTGACTAGATCATCATTGAGATATTTGCGTTGATGGATTTTAAGTGGAACATGAATGCTAACTCTGTCGGTGGGTGGATGGCAGTCTAGATTCTCTGTTAGGTCATATGGAGTCGGGTATTGAAGTCCATCATGGCTTCAGATGGATCTCGCTTTATTGTCGCTAGCTAATGATAGAGAGAGGACCTATCTCCTCCATTCGAGAATATTTCATAAAAAGGATCCCTGAGCTGATCCCAAGTATCGATAGTGTTAGCTGGTAGAGTGTGATACCAACCTAATGCTTTTCCTCTAAAAGAAGTTACGAGCAACCTTAGTGCTATGTTCTGATCTATAACTCCATGTACCAAACATGCATCTACCACATCTTGCAGATGTTTAGATGGTGTTCTTGAGCCATCTCCGGTAAATTTAGGAATACCTTTGAGAGCAGAGATCAGGATAGGGGCCCAAACAGCAGGTGCAACTGGGGCTACAAGGGGACTCCCAATGTCCCAAGCTACATAATTTTGGTTTGCGATCTACAACAAGGCTGATGGATAGATCAAAAAGTTTACTGGGAGAGTTTGGGTTATTTGTTGTTACTATCAGAGTGGTCGATGGCTTATACACCCTCTTTGATTTTTGGTATATTTTAGGTCCCACCAGGCGTGCCAGAAAAAAGAAACTGTCGATGCCAAAATTTGACAAGGTGCCTTTATGGGAAACTCAGTTAAAGGGGGGACCTATTACACTGAACTAAGTAACCTCTATATTTTTAAAGAAGTCAGCTTCTTCTATAACTTGGGTTTGAATGGGAAAAATAATTAGATATAAAAATAAAAGATCTAACTAGGGCAATGTTCCAAGATTTAGATGTAAAGCACGATAAATCTATCTTGTGGATGCGATTTAAGGGGCCCATTCAACAATATTCTATGTCCCAGAATGACAAAAATTAAAGATAGAAGCCTGAATGATTCACTCAATGATATAAAATAATATTCATACACATTTACTAAAAAGAGGAGTCAAAGACATGATCTAAACCAGCAAACTTGCATTAAATTTATAGAAGTTCTGCAATGAAACATTCAGTACCATAATGGCACAATAAAACTTTATCAAATATCCTTAGAAAAATAGAAAGGACAAACAAGGGCATAGTTTGTAAGTTCTTTGCAATAATCTAAATGCAATAAAAGGCCTTGGTCCTTCCACCAATTTCTTCTGTCAAAATCTAAACCTTGCTTCAAAATTAGAAGCGGTATATATAATAAAATCCCCAGCCTAGTGATCTAGTAACAAAAAAGATCCTTCGATCATGAGTAATGATGTATATGGCAATGATTTTCTGTTTGTTACAACGAAAAAATATTCGAGCCATGAACAAGGCTGCCCCAGTGCCAAATGCATCCCCTATGAATAATGGCAGTGGTCCCAGTAGAAAAGAGTGTCAACATGTGTCATCCACCTATGAAGACAATTATACTACATGGCAACTGTTGTGAGGTTGTTGCTTGCTTCATCCCCTTTCATGAAGAATCCTTTAGAAGATCCATCTGGCAAGTAGTCAGGGCCCGATGTTCATTCTCCCTTTCATGTGATACAAATCTGTGTGGTGAAGACACATGGAGGTCCTCCAAACATATTGTGTTGTAGGTGGGGGTCGCCAAGGAATGTGTGTGGGTAGATGCTATGTGGCATGTGATCAGGGCCCGATAGGGAAGCGATCGAAAGAAGCATTGTAGAGTGCAAACTATCGACACGTGGAAGTATGGTGGATGTCATTGAAAAGTGAAGGAAAGAATCCCTGCGAGGAGCGCTCAACTGAAAAGTGGTAGTATTCAGATAAAGCCTTGTGAAAGGCACCCGATGTTGCATTCAATAGTTGGGCGTGGTCAGTAGTTAGCAAAAATAAAATAACCCGAAGGGAGGTTGGGGAAATTTATATTCACAAGTCTCACAAGTGTGCTGAAGAATTAGCTCTAATTTTAACATTGTTTTTACCCTGGAACAATCTCAGCTACTATCTCCTGCCGCATCCACCTTTATTAGAACTATAGAAGTAATATGTGTGGCACTTTCTTGTGTGCCCATCAAAAGATACAAGACATAGGCAGGACCCACACGGGATGGCGGGGAGTGGTTAGAATTAATCCATGTCACCTACCATCGACCACTGATTTCAATCTATACCTAGCAAAACACGGTTTCCCAAGGTCCAGTAGATCAAACAAAATGACATATGTTATTCCCCCCACCAACTTGTGTGACCATTCCTCCCAAATGCTGAAAATATATGGGCACACAGGGAACGGTCCTGATGAGAACACATGCCATAAGATTTTTCATTGATTATGGCTCGAAAAACTTTCACTACCCTATGAGGATTCAGGCCTCACCATAAAGCAGTACCACGTGGCCATCACCCACTAGCCCATGTCTTTAAAATACTATTGAATAAAACAAGATGAGTTGGCGGGGAGCGACAAAGATATGGCCACGTCCTTCATTAATCAACCATTGATTATCTTTAAAATGAGCTAGTCATCCTTACCAAGGATACCGGGTCCACCATTATACTAGACATGTGGCTGAGGTCCACCAGCCCGTGTGAATAAAATAAGAAGTGATAAACTAGCACGGGCATACGGGGAATGGTCGAGATTGATTTCAATCAATCAGACGACCCACATGAAGCTTTATTCTGCAAATGCCACAAAACTTATTCATAAAAAGGGGACATGACTAGGTAAACAAGGTAACAACCCATAACAAAGGCTAAGGATTTAAAACTTTATTTAGATTAAGCCTTCGACTATTAATACTAGGAAGACATGAGGTGACCATCAACCTAAGACTAAGGGTTGGTAAATCAACAAATGTAATGGCACAAGTGACAACTTAAGTGACTGGGAATGGGAAGGACATGTCAATATAAAATTAAAATGATCAAGGGTTTATGCCAGAATTTGGAAATTTTATGAAGGTAAAACCCTATCATAGTGACAAGAACATGACCTAAAACCAAAAAACAAGGGACCAAGCTGGATTTTTCACAATTTTTCCATGATAGAACCAAGAAAACTTTTAGGGGACTCCATCAGAGCAGATATTGGAATTTTATGGAGGAAAACTCTCCACAACCATAATAGTGTTAAATGATGCTGAAAATGTTCATTGGTTGTGTATCGGTTTGTTGTTGGTTGCTACGTGTGTACAGATCATGAACACTATTAAGGAAAATAAGTCTTTAGACCTTCCTAGCATAAGGATAAGATGTAGATTTGGTTTTACAATGAACGATACCATCCTATCTTATTCATAGAAGAAAAATAAATGATTTCAAAGGTTTGAGATGTATTTATAGACACCTTTGCTAAATAGAATTTCTTTCATGTTCGTTTTCCATTTTTTTATAAACATTTCCAACCCAAGTATTATAAGAGCATTGTAAAGTGTTTAGAAGTGTATACAACTCTCATCATGAAAAACTAAATGATAAAATGACACTGTAAAGTATTTACAACTTTAACTATCATTATGAAGAACTATGAAACACCTCACTTAAACAACACAATTTTATCCATTTAAGTAGTTTAAATCACCATATTTTTATTTTTTAAAAGAAGAACAATATGTTGATCATTCAAAATCTATAAACATATTCTATTCCAAAGATCCCATTTTGATAGAGGTAGAAAAAATGATGGAAAAATTTGTGGAATTTGGCTTTGCACCTCCCATTTGCATTTACTTGAAGTTTAGTTAATCCTTTTAAAAATCCATTTTGTGCATATCCTATAACCATTGCATTCCATTGAACCAAATTTCTAAATCTGTTTGAGGCATTATGTTAAACAGTTGACTGTCTTGTCTATGCTTCCACATTTTGCATGCAGGTCTACCCTAACATTTCCAACTATAATAGATGACATAAACCATCCTTTCATTATGCTTTTTTGGATGTCCATATCCTATACCAATGCATCCATTTTAGCATAGGCATGAAGAATTTTGGAAAACATTGTTGAAAAACCTTTTCAACAAATCCATTTTTTGCATATCATGTAATCACTACAGTCCAATATTGTTCAACCGGTAAGCCAAGGTTGTATGGAAACAATATGCCTAGTATCTTTACTTTTTAGATGATTAATCTCAATAGAAATATATTTATATTATATTTTTTTAATTTATATAATATGTAATACACTTATAATATAACTTTATTAATAATATATAACTATAACATATATTTTTGAAATGGCTCTCCCAGTCTCTGTTGGAATGGCTATCTCGCTCACTGTTGAAACCCTCTTGCTTAATGTGGATGGTGTGTCATTGGCTTTTGGTGCACCATTGGCTTTTGGGGCGTCAATGGCTTCTGGTGTGTCGTCGTCTTCTGGTATGCCGCCGGCTTCTGGTGTGTTTTCGGCTTCTATTGGGTTGGTTTTTGTTGTTGTTGGGTCATGTGTTGTTGGCTCACAGGTGTCTGTAGATGGTTTTCTACTTGTTGTTGGGCCACCATTGTCTTCATATGTGTCTCCTAATGGTTCATGACCTATGCTAGGTGGGTTGGTTGCTTCTGATTAGGGTCTGGGTCATTGCAAGTGGATGTCCCTCATTTGTGCCCTGCTTCTCAATCCTTTGCTAAGGTGGTTGCTTCTAGTGGTAAAATCCCTTCTTCTTCTCTTCCCACTTTTAAGGGTAAACCCTTACGATTCTCTTCTTCTGCCCCTACTATTATTTGTGGGTAGGAGGTGTTGGATAAAGAAGATTATTTCTCTCATTCTTCTCTTATTTGTAGATTTAATGGTTTATGGCCCTCCCTTCCAAATTTGCACAAATGGATTTTGGAGTCTTGGAGGCCTATTATCGAGGATAGTATTAAACTCTATCCTTCAGCTAGGGGTTTTTTTGTGGTTTCTTTTCAATCTGAGAAGGATAGGGCTTGGGTGTTGGAAGGGGGTGTTTGGCTATGGGGAAAGCACTCACTTTCTCTCCAACCTTGGTTCCCTTCTTTCAACCCTCTTTCTAAATTATTAGTGTTGCTCCTACTTGGGTTAGACTTCCTAATCCGCCTCTTCATTTTTGGACTCCCTCTTGCTTTGAGTCTAGTGGAAATGCTATTGGTAAGTTTGTTATGGCTGATTTGTCTTCTCTTATCTATGATCCTCCTACTTTTTCTCACATTCTTGTGGATGTTGATACCTCAAAATATTTACTTGGGGAGGTCATTTTGATGGTGGGGGACTAGACCATGGTCTAATATTCTTGATTATGAGGGTCTTCCTTTCTATTATATGAGATGTTTTTCTATAGGTCATTTGGCTACAAACTGTTAGAAATCTCATCGAAGCTATGTTAATTGGTGGAAAGATTCTCTTTGTGAGCATCTTATTGTGGGTGAATCTTATGATGATTCTGGGGAAGATTTTGGGGATGATGTCTTGGCCCCTAAAGTCGTGGCTTCTTTTGCTGATGGTTCTTAGTTTCCGTCCACTGTTTCTATTGTTGCTCCTGGGTCTTCTGTAGTTGTTGTTGGGGCTTCTAGTTTTGTTGTTGTTGGTGGTGGTGGTTCTTCTGCAGCTATTGGTTCATCTACAATTGGTACTAATATAGCTGGTTTGTCTATAGTTATTGTTGCGGCTGGTGGGGTTGTTGTTGTTGATGATGATGATTTTGTTGTTGTTGTTGTGATTGCTAGTTTATCTATAGCTCTTGTTGTTTCTATTGGTTGTGGGAGTGACACTCCTAGTTCTTTTCCTCTTTTTCCTTTGGTGGCTTGTCCTTCGGAGGATGATCTTTCTTGGATGGTTGTGCAAAGAAGAGAGGTCTCCCGAAGCATAATCATTCCTCTTAGTCCCTTGTAAAGTTTGTTCATGGTGGTCAAAAGGCTACACTTGTGGTTTAGCTCTGCTTTTCCCTTTGTTGCTTGATGTTGTTTGTTTGTTGTTCTTCTTTGTTTATCTTTGGAGCAGTTGTTTGTATCTTTTGCAATTTTTGGGTGTTTGGATGTTGTAGACTGTCTAGTGTTGTATTTTTTTAGCAGCGTTTTATACCTAAAGTCGTAAAGGGTTTCAGGTCACTTCAAAACCTATTTTTCCCTTATAATCAAAACTATAACATATATAAATATATATTATTAATAATTATAAATAATATAGTATAATAAATTTGTACAATATAAGAAATGTATTATATACTAATTATACATTTATATTTATGGGTGGTAGGTTGGGCGACTCTCTACACCAAGTTTTGTGGATAGTCTGTGACTATCAAAAGGGCATTTGTTCGTTGGGGTTCTAGTTGGAGCCTAATGTGAATAGTTTGTTTAAGTTGGATACATGGTGGAAAATACTTCACTCAATGGCACCTAAGCCTAGTCTTGTCATCATAATGGCAAGGTGTTAGGCAGCTTAAAAAGCATGCAATATGGTAATTCGACTTGTCCTTCTATGATTTCAAGGATTGATTACTACAGGTAAATTGGATGGCTCGCATCATCTCTCAATTGTTCTTATGATTAGCACTCATACAAAGCAATTATGACATAACAAGGCAACAACATTTGGAGTGATTTTCTTTAATATATTGGTGGTTGGGTAATTTTCTTTGTCATTTCATCCTAAGCCCTCATGCTATCATTCTTTTTGGTCTGCTCAGTGTCATAGGGAAAGACTCCAAGTTTGTAGTGCAAATTTCCTCTAAGACCCTGACTACAATTGGGTTTGACACTCCTATAATGTTGGATTCCAATGTGAGGCAAATGGCTTTTCGGGGGGTCATAATTGACCATCGCCTCAAATTATTGTTGAAGAAATATGACCCCCTCATTTTGGTCATGGTCAAAATGATACTGGGGAAAGGTTTCCTGAAGGACACACATAGCCATTTAGGGTGAACACAATAATCTCTTCTCATTTTTTGGCAGTGTTGCTCGACATTCAAATGACTAAGAAGGATGCATATGCATTTGTGAAAAATATCTTTTTGGTGGACTACTTGGTCGATTTAGAGAAGGTTCTCTACGTTGCCTCTGCAAATATGGGAGTCCCTTATCCAAAGGATATTGCTACTTTTATGTGCCTGGGGAGGTAGTGAAATACTACCCATTCATTCTAGATTTGAAGGGCATGGCATTGGTTGAGCATAGGCAGATTGTTGTGCTGGGAGAAAATTTTCTCTAGAGGAAGTTTAATCTGAACCTTTCATTTGGAGAGCGATGGGTTTAGGATTTCAAGTCCTTTTCCCTAGCTAATGGATTTCTAGGTGAGGTTGGGTCTTCTTAATTGTCGAGCTACCAAATCAGTTCAAAGGTTTTCTTTTCTGGGTAGTTTCATTTATCTGTAAGTCTTTGTTGGCATAGCTAGTAGATATATGTCAGGATATGGTCTTTGTATAGCTCTAGTTGCCCCATATTGGGCTAGTGGTTGTTTTGGTTGATGATAGATTTCATAGTATTGTCAGGGCAGGTGGTTGTTTTGGTGGTTCTGATACCTACTTGGCAGACGTTCTATAAATTTTTTGAATATCAATATACTTAAAACCTCTTACGTATCAAAACAAATTATACATTTATATTTAATAATTTTTAATATAATATATAATATTATGTTAAAAATATTACATTTAATAAAATACAGTATATAATAATGTACTTCATATTTCGTATTATATAAATTATAATTACTAGGAAAACTAATGTAAAAAAAACTTGATTGAAGAAATGAAATGTAAAAGTGAAAGCCATCGTCACCCACGTGCACAACATTGAAGGGCACAGTTATTTAGTTTTTATGGGGATTTTTCATAGTTATAACTACTAATTCCTCATTTGATGATATTTTCAACTAATATTTATATGTATAAAATAATTATAGTAATAATATTATATATTAGAAATAACATAATATTATATATATTATAGTTATATATTATTGATAACTATATTATAAATGAATATATTATTAACTATAATAAAATAGTTATTAATAATAATATAAATAAATTATAGTTATTTATAATATGTACTTATATAATGTTGGCAGATGGTCAGCACTCCCCTTGGCCACATTCGTGACATGGCTTAACCACCTCACATGGATCCGTTAACTCTCACAGTTGTATCAGGCATTAATAGTTGGATCTTTTGGTGCAACGTCAACTGTGTTTCCAACATATAATATATTATATAATGTTAGATATTATCAAATAACATAATCTAATATAGTATATTATATTATTTATTATTATTACTAACCTATATTATTTAAAAATATGTTATATAATAATAGATAATCATGATATAATTTTAATGATAAAATAGATTTATAACTAGATAATAAATATATATAAATATTAAATATATGATATGTTTATTATACTTATATAATTTTACTATGGGAAGGTGTGATATGAGAATGGGGGTCGAGCTTTAATAAATATTTACTTATATACTAATTAATATAAAAAATAAATGTATAATAAGATCTATATATATATATATAATAATAAGGGAGTCATACCTTGTAAAATAAGATCCAAAATTTTAAATGAATTCCCTTGTCACAAGGGGTGCAACAAAAAAATAGTGCATAGTTGTGTTTTTGACATATCCCTATTCAATTAACAAAAATACAATATGGTTATTTTGTTGTGCTCTCAAAAGACCCCTGCACAGAGGAATTTACACTCTGTCCATTGTTCCCCTTTTTCATAGAGGACCTGAGTAGCATATGGTGCATGCCTGAGGGGGAAATTTTCCTCTTAACCTATATCCATCTATTCTGAAATTGGGAGGAGTCTATAGTGTTTTGATCCACCTCGTTTTAAAGAGGACATTATCCTTAAGTCTTTTTTCCTTCCTAGAATATTACAAACATCATCCTTGGCAAAAGACCCATCAAGCATTGGGGCATCCAAAGAGGCAGTTGAGGGATTTGTGGGGTCAGAATCCTCACACTCCATGGAAATATTTGTTATCTATGAGAGAGCAGTGTTGTTAAAATCTCGAGAAGGAGTTATGAAGCTCAAAGATTGTATGTTTTATATGGTTTAAAAGTGTTTTTAAATATTAATTTTAGTTTTTTTTGGAGGTTTTTAAATCCTTAGGTATAAACCAAAGGGTTAGGTACACTTTGGAGACCATAACTCTTTTTATTGATGAGCTTTGACCTTTTTTTCTCCCTTTTTCTATTGTGACAAAAATTGGTTTTTAGGGTTAATTTTTGAAACTTTTTCTTTGGGAGGTGAAAACAAAAAAGTTGTGGAGGTGAGAAAAGAGGTATTCTTTTTTGGAAGATAAAGAAATGGATAAGGGAGAAGGATTATTTTATGGAAGGGTTTGAAGCAAGAAGGAAAAGGAGGAAGCCAAGAGGAAGAGATAAGTCCTTTGAAACCCAAATTTTATGTTGTTAATGGTTGTGGAAATTTTGTTTTGTATGTGAATGGATTTATGGTGTTATGTGCTTAAGAATGAGTCACCTTGAGTTGTTTTTTTGAAATTGTGGAGATTTTTGGGAAACTTTTATGGGAATGTTTTAAACTTCCCTTGGGGGTTGTCGGTTGTTTATGTTCGTGTAAATTTTTGGGGGTTTGGTGTTTCTCCCTACTTAGGGGATAGCTAGATCCATGATATGGCATTATGATGTAATATTTAGATGGGTGGAGATCTTGAACTTCTCCTTCATTGGCATGATATTTTCCATCCTTAAAGGTTTTAACAAGTTATCTTGGAGCAACAATTTAATGAAATCCCAAAGATGAATTGATGTAGGGTATCGATACTTTGAGTTTTGGTTTGCAATTTTTCAATTTCAATTTTTGGTTTTATTGATTTTGGCTTGTTGGCTGGTCATTTCCTATTTTAATTTTTTTCCCCTTGTGACATGTGATATGGCATCAAGAAATTGATTCTTCTTTTCTTATGGAGAATTATAACAAGGTTGTAAAATGAAGTTACAAGTATTTGGTTCACTTGCACATTTTGATGTGTGTTGTTGCCAATGGAAATGAGGGGGCATTAATTTTGAAAAACAAAGGAGGTCATGCCTATACCTGGAGAAAACAATTCTAGAAAAGAAGAGTAGAGTAGGATGGTTTTTTTAGGTGAAAGAAAGGTGAAATATTTTCTTGAAGTGGCTATTGCATGGGAGAATAGAGATTAACCAAGAAACAAAGTAATTGCATTAGATGTGTTTATAGCTACTAGCTTGTCTAGGAATTGGGGTTTTGGTGTTGAGTCTACAAACCTTTGAAACCCAGTCAATTATGCTCCCTTTCATGTAAAATTGGTGGATAGTATTATGTGTTGTTTGCAATGTGAGGTGTTGTTCTTTTGTATTTTGTTCTATTAAATAGAAATGATAGATGCACATCCCTGTCGCAAGGGTATAAGAATTGGGTTTTGATGAGCTTTTGAGAATCTTTGCTAGAGATGGGAGTAAAATTTTGTAGCTTGAATTACTGATGAATTTTTTTTGAAATATATTGTAGTGAGCTTTCTACAATTTCTTTATTTGGCTAACTAACTTTGTGATTTTCAATTTATTGAAGTATTTCCTATAGTTTTCTCTTGAATTGGCTTTCTACTCATGACTACCATTATATTTTGGTATCAAAGTAGAGAGTTTGGAAGATTGGGAAGTGGGAAATATGTCACTGAGGAGGATGAGAAGAGGAGGTGCTTGAGGTGGTGGTCAAAGAGGCCTTGAAGAAGGGATTTTGGAGATGTTATAAAACCTAATAATATCCCAAATAGATGCAATGAAACAGGAAAAATGAAGAGGAATGATGGTTGTTGATGTGAGTGAAGTTGTGGAAGAAGAGCAACTGCAAGCTGAAGAGGAAGCTCAAGAAGAACTTGAAAGAGTGGAAGAAATATTTATTATAGCTATGATGAATGTGGGAGCCAAGCCAAGAATTGAAGTTCCTATGTACTCGAGAAGCCTGAATGGAGAAGAGCTTATCAACTAAATCAATGAATTATATAAGTATTTTGAATATGAAGGAGTTGTATAGGAAAGAAAGGTGAAGTTTTCCTTTACACAACTAAAAGGCCATGCTGCAACATAGTGGGATTATGTGTAGGTTGAAAGATGCAAGAAAAATAATGAGAAGATCTCTTCTTGGGATCGAATGGTTTCCAAATTAAAGATGAATTTCCTTCCACCAGACTACCAACCCAATTTTTTCAAAAGATTGTAGAATCTGAAAAATAAAGATATGTCAGTCAAATAATACACTAAAGAGTTCTACAAGTTGGTGATACAGTCAGGCCACATTGAAGAGGACATGGAAAAGGTGGTAAGGTATCTAAATGGATTTAAGTATAGTTTTTAGGATGAATTAAGTTTAGTGTCTCCAAGAACTCTTGAGGAATCCTACTAGTTTTCCACCAAGTCAGAGGAGAAGCTCAGGAGGAAGCAAAATCAGAAAGGAAGGCAAAGAGGAAGAGGACCACATTCTAAGAGGGGACAAAAAACACATCATGATGAAGGGGATGAAATTTCTAGTGGAATAGCTAATCAAGAAAGAGGAGGTTATTAGAACAAAGGAGGTAGATCATTTTGTAGAGGTGGTTATCAAGTAAGAGGAAGAGGATTTGAAGGTAAATGTTTCAAGTGCAATCAATATACTAGTCATAAGAGTTGGGAGTGTGGAGTTTGTAAAGGAAGAACACACAAGGCTAGAAAGAAGCAATTAGATGGTGCAATTTGATCAAGAAAGTGTGGCATCACTTGCTCATCATACTGAGGAACCTGAGATGAGACAGTCTTTGTTGTTCAAAAGAGTGTTGTTGAAGCCATTGAAGGAGAGTAAAGAACCAGAACAAAGAAGAGATTTATTCAATACAAAGTGCAAGGCAAAAGGTAAGTGTTGCAAATTGATTATTAACAGTTGTAATATGGATAACTTAGTGGATGTAGAAATGGTGGATAATTTAGGTTTGAAGAGGACTAAGCATCCTACACCTTATAGAGTTTCTTGGCTTCATAAAGGGAATCAATTGTTAGTAGATGAATAGGCATTAATGGAATTTTAGATTGGCAGTTATAAGGATAGTGTGATTTACGACATCATGCCTATGGACGTGTGCCAAGTATTCCTTGGTAGGCCTTGGAAATTTGATCAAAAAGTTGTACATGAAGGGAGGAGTAACAGATATACCTTTGAGAAGGATGGAATCAAGCATACTTTGTTGCCTATACGTGAGCAAGAAGAGGATAATAGTAGTAGTAGCAGTAGTAAGATAATGATGGTGAGTGGAAAAGAGTTCTTGCATCTCATGAAGAAGGAGGACATGGGAGTTTCTTTGCTGCTCAAACCTAAGGAGTTGTGTACCTCTACAAAACTAGAGGATCTACCCAAGGAGGTACAAGAAATCTTGGATGAACATAAGGATATTGTTGCAGTTTATTTTCTTGATGAGTTTCCTCCTATGTGTAGAATTAGCCATCACATGGATTTGATTCAAAGGGATAGCCTTCCAAACAAGGTTGTATATAGGTTGAATCCTAAAGAGAATGATGAGATTAGAAGGCAAGTTGACAAATTACTTCATAAAGGGTTGATAGAGAGAGTTTGATTCCTTATGCAGTGCCTATAGTCTTAGTGTTGAAGAAGGGAAATGAATGGATAATGTGCATGGACTCTCAAGCCATTAACAAGATAACTATAAGATACAGGTTTCCAATTCTCAGAATAGATGATTTGATGGATTGCCTAGGTGGTGCTAAGAATTTTTCCAAGATAGATATGAAAAGTGGTTATCATTAGATGTAGATCAGACTTGGAGATGAGTGGAAGATAGTGTTTGAAACAAATGATGGCCTATACGAATGGTTGGTTATGCCCTTTGGGATCATAAACGCACCCAATACTTTTATGAGGCTCATGAATGAAGTCTTAAAACCTTTTCTAGGGAAGTTTTTTGTTGTGTATCTTGATGACATCTTGGTGTTTAGCAGGTCTAAAGAAGAGCATCTACAACATTTAAGGATGGTGATGATGAGGTTGCATGAAGTTAAGTTGCAAATTAATCTAAAGAAGTGTGTGTTTATGTAAACTGAATTGATTTGTTTGGGTTTTGTGGTGTCCAATGAAGTGTTCAAAATGGATAAGGATAAGGTTTAGGCTATTATTGATTGGCCAACACTAAGGAGTGCACCTGAGGTAAGGATTTTGCATGGGCTTTCTAGCTTTTACAAAAAAATCATTAGAAATTTTGGTCATATAGTTGCTCCTATACCTGAAACTATTAAGGGGTCTAGAAAGTAGTCTATATGGACTCAAGAGGCTGAAAAGAGTTTTAAATTTCTTGAGCACCTATACTTGCTTTGCCTAATTTCAATAAAGTGTTTTAAGTGGAATGTGATGCCAGTGGTTTGATAAGAGGGGTGGTTCTTAGCTAGGAAGGTAAACCAATGGCTTATTTTAATGAGAAATTGAATGACGCTAAGAAAACATATTTTTCTTATGATCTTGAACTCTATGCATTGGTCTAATCATTGAAGAAGTGGAGGAACTACCTAATTTCTAAATAGTTTGTTATGTACACTGGTAACCATGCATTGTAGTTCATTAATAGTCAGTATAAGCTAAATCAGAGGCATGCCAAGTGGGTAGAGTATCTACAAAGTTATAATTTTGTGTTGAAGCAAAAGAGTGGGCCAAAAAATAAGGTTGTTGATGCATTAAGTAGAAGGTGTTTATTATTGCATGAAATTCGGGCTAACAATGTTGGTTTTGATAGTTTGAAGGAGTTGTATGTAGATGATGTAGATTTCAAAGATGCTTATGAAGCTTGTAGCAGTCCAATCAGCAAAGATAGAGGTCCTTGGATGGATTATATGATATAGGATGGTTTTTTGTTTAAAGGCGGTCAATTATGCATACCTCGAGGATCAATGAGGGACAATCTCTTGAAAGAGAAGCATAATGTAGTCTTAGAGGAAATTTTAAATAGGACAAAATGTATCTATAGTTAAGTACACACTATTACTAGCCAAGAATGAGGGTTGGCATAAAGAAGTATGTGGAGAGATATATGATATGTCAGCATGCCAAGGGAAGAAGTCAGAATACAGGGTTGTATCAAACATTTCTAGTTCCATCTCAACCATGGGATTTTGTAAGTATGGACTTTTTTATAGGTTTTCCTAGGACTCAAAGGGGAAATGATTCTTTGTTTGTAGTTATGGATAGGCTCTCTAAAATGGTGCATTTTATCCCATGTAAGAAGGCTAGTGATGCAACCAATATTTCCTAATCTATTTTTCAAAGAGGTGTTTCGTTTACATGGAATCCCACAGAGTATTGTGTTAGATAGAGATATGAAGTTTTTTGGACATTTCTAGAGAACCCTTTGGAAAACTTTGGGAACACAACTTAGTTTCAGTTTTTCCTATCATCCCCAAACAGATGGCCAAATCGAGGTGGTGAACAAGAGTCTTGGTGACAAGTTATGGTTCCTTGTTGGGAAAACACTTGGTAGCTAGGATATGGCTTTGGCACAAGTTGAGTTTGCTTACAATGATTCTCCAAATTAGAGTACAAGTTTCAATCCTTTTTATGTTGTTTATCTAGCATGCATCCTAGGGGTGTCTTGGAACTCAAAAATCTTGGTGATATGCAGAAATGAAGTGCATATGGTGAAGATTTTGTTTGATTTATTCATGACCTTTATGAGGAGGTGAAGATGAAAATTGAAGGAAGCAATCAACAATACAAATAGTATGTTGATAAGAAGTGGAGAGAAGTTCATTTTTAGATGGGTGACCTTGTGTTAGCACATCTTAGGAAAGAAATATTTCCTAAGGGTGAATATAATAAACTAAAGATGAAGAAAGTTGGTCTGTGCAAGATTCTTCAAAAAATTTCAATGAATACCTATGAGATTAATCTTCCTCCAGGTATGGGGAATTCCCCCATCTTCAATGTGATAAATTTGTGTCCATATTAGGGTGCTATAGATGAAGAAAAATTTGAGTTGGAGTTGAAATCCATTGAAGACCAACACGTAACCAAACCCATTCCATTGGAAATTGAATGTATTCTAGAGAAATATTTGAAGAAAACTCACGGTAAAGAATATTTTTGATATTTGGTGAAGTGGCATGATCATCCATTGGAGGATGCTTCATGGTTAACCGCACCAAAAATCTCCGCCTATGGTCATTCCATCAATTATCTCTTGAATTGGATTTAATGGTATTTTGCTTCCCCTGGGGAGCCTGATGTAGGGGTATTAATACTTCCAATTTTAGTTTTCAATGTGCAATTTCAATTTTGGTTTTATTGATTTTGGCTTGTTTGGGTTGTTTCCTATTTTAATTGTTTTCTCCTTATGACATGTGATATGGCATCAAGAAATTGATTCTTTTTTTCTCATGGAAAATTAAAACAAGGTTGTAAAAGGCAGCAACAAGGATTTGGTTTGCCCCCACATTTTGATGTGTGTTGTTTCTAGTAGAAATAAAGGGACGATTATTTTTAAAAAGAAAGGAGGTTGTGCCTATAGCTGGAGAAAACAGTTCTAGAAAAGCATAGCAGAGTAGGAAAAAAAATTTAGGTGAAAGAAAGGTGAAATATTTGCTTGAAGTGGTTGTCGCATGGGAGAATAGAAGGTAACCAAGAAACCAAGTAATTGTATCAGATGTGTTGATAGTTGCCAACTTATTTAGGAATCGAGGATTTTGTGTTGAGTCTACAAAGCTTTGAAACCCATTCAATTCTACTCCCTTTCATGTAAAATTGGTGGACAGTGTTTGTTGGATGTTGTGGTTGTGTTGCTGATATGTGGTTGTCATTGATGTCAACACTATTATCATTTGTGTTGTGAAGGTTGTATATGTCAAGGATATTGATAAAATTATAATAAACATGTTGAAGGTTGTTTACGAAGCTATGAAGTTCAGTGTGGTGAAAATTATGTATGTTTCTATTCAGAAGTTGTGCTTTACAGGGTTTTTTGCTAAGCCTATCTAGTTTACACTCCAAAAGTTTCAGAGGTGCGCATAAAGATTTGTGCAAGTTATAAGTTTTTGTGTTCCTACCGTTATTCTGTTACTGTAGTTGGTGTTTCTGGAAGAAGAGAACGTGATTCTAGTAATTCTAGTTGTTGTGTATGCTCTTGCAATGTTCATTGATGTTTCTAGATCATGCTCTATCCTTGTTACACGTCTGCATTGATCAATGCGATCATGATCAGATATTTTTCCGTTGTGTGTTCGGGTTTTAATGTTCTTGGCTGACATGATGGTTGTAGCATGTTGTGGATCCTCGTGAATTAATATATAAATGTTTAGAATGTTCAAGGATATTTTTTAGGTCTTCATTATGTTGTGACCAACTTTGGTTGGTGCGCATTGAGATTTGTTCATGAATTGGACCAACAGTTTGTAATTCATTTATTCTTTTATTTTTGGTCGACAAGGTTGTTGATGTAATTCCATGAAGAGGATATATAAGAGAGATTGTTTTCTTCATTTGAAGTATGCGAGTATGAAGTGTGTATGCAAAATGTGTGAATAAAGATCAGATCATTCGATTGTAGAGAAAAGTGTGAATAAGTTTGAGTGAAGTGTGGAGTTTTTTTATGTCTAACCGGAACTATAATCATGCTTTTGCATAAGCTAATTTATCAGTTCATATTCTTCAGATGGCTTTAGTCTGATTTTTTTTGTAAGGTAGTGAGCTCTAGGCAGTGTGCCTAAATTCATGCGCATTCCCATTATTCATCTTTATACTTCTAATAGGGTATAATATTGTGGACTAACATCCACCATGGTTTTTCCCCTAACAGGGTTTCCACATATAAAATCTTGGTGTTCTTGTGTTTCTGATGTGTCATTGATTCATGTTTTCACTATTAATTATCAGATATGAGATTAAAGGTTAATAAGGCTAAATAAGTTTTAAATTATGTGACAACTAATTCAACCCCCCTCTCAGTTGTCTATTCTTTTCTTTCCAACAATTGGTATCATATCAGGTTCCTCTGAGGAAGTTTAATAGCTTGAGGTGATCCGATATGGCATCATACAAGAAGGATAGTCCTAGATTCGATGGAACAAACTAATCTCTATGGAAGGCTAGAATGGAGTGTCATTTGAAGTGCATTGGTGACCCCTTCTAGAAGATTACAAAGAACAAATATGTTATTCCTCAAAATGGTCCCTCTACTCCTGATGAGATCAAAAAAGTTGAAACTAATATCATGACTGTAGAAGCTTTATTGAGTGCTTAGACTAATTCAAAGATGACAAATGTAATGGGTCTAAAAACAACATATGAGATCTGGAAGAAGCTAGAAACATTGTATGAAGGAGATGCACAAGTGAAAGTTGCTAAGCTACAAAGTCTGAAAGGCGAATGGGAAAATTTGAAAATGAGTGAAGATGAAAACATTATTTCTTTCATGCAGAAAGTAAATGAATTAGTGATGGGCATTAGATGTGTCAGTGGAATCTTGGATGAAGAAAAGATTGTGGCTAAAGTTCTCAGATCATTGCCTACTTCTTACAAAATGAAAGCTCATGCTATTGAAGAACTTAGGACAATAAAAAATATGACAAGAGACATGTTGACTGGTAAGCTTGCTTCCTTTGAATTGAGTGAATTTGGTGATTCTACTCCTAAGAAAAAATCTTCATTTAAAGCTACTATATCCGGAAGAAACCAATACAGATATGATCCAAGAGAAAGTTCTATAAATACATTCAAGTATGAAGATGAGATGAAATAGATTGAAGATGAAGAAAGAGAGTTAGAAGAGCTAGAAGCATTGATTGTGAAAAGAGAAGCCAAAGGACAAGGTAAGTATAAAGGAAATTTTCCTATTAAATGTTTCTCTTGCAATAAGATAGGTCATTTTGCATCAAGGTGTTCTGAAAGAGTTCCTAGGTTCAAACCTGATAAGCCTATATTTCAAAATAAATGTTATTATGTTGAAGAAGGTGTTACTGATGATGAATCTGATAAAGAAAATGGAAATGAAGATGGATGGGTATTCATTGCTATCAATGAAAATGGTATGGTGTCCACTGAATCTGGTAGTGATAAGAATATTGAGAAATCTCTTGCAGCCAAAATTGAAGAAAAAGATGAATGGGTGATTGACAGTGGATGCTCACATCATATGACTGGTGATAGAAGCAAGTTTATAAGCTTGGAAAAATATTACGGTGGTGTTGTAAGATCTGGAGATAATAATACTGGTGTGATTTGTGGCAGAGGCACTATTTCTCTTGGTGGTAAATATACTACTGATGATGTACTTTATGTTGAAGGATTGAAGCATAACCTGTTAAGTGTTGGAAAAATGGTAGACAAGGGATACAATCTTTAGTTCAAAGATGGTAATGCAGGATACTGGGAAGTTTTGGAAATGTAATTGCTTCAGGTACAAAGATAAGAGGTAATATTTTTCACCAGAGTGTTGCTAGTGAAAGTTGTTTAATTTCTCAAGTTGATGTAAGCTAGTTATGGCATAGGAGCTCATGTCATGTGAATTTTGATAACATTGTTAAAGTAAGCTCCACTCAAGCAATTAGAGATCTTCCTAAGTTAGTGAAGCCTACTAACACCATATGCAAGGAATGCCAGATGGGAAAACAGACTAGAATTTATTTTCGGACTAAACAACATCATTCTAATGGAGTACTGGATTTGGTGCATACCGATCTATGTGGTCCCTCTAGAATCAGAAGTCTAGAAGGATAAAGGTACTTTATGTTGCTTATTGATGATTACTCTAGGATGATATGGGTTTCTTTCTTGAGAGAAAAATATGAAGCATTAGAAAAGTTCAAAAATTTCAAAGCTATGCCCAAGAATGAGACATGTTTAAAGATAAAATTCCTAAGGTTAGATAGAGGTGGTGAATTCACTTCCCAAGAGTTCAATTCATTTTGTGAAGGGCATGGAGTCAAAAGAAAGTTATCTACTTCTCGGACCCCTCAACAGAATGGAGTTGATGAGAGAAAGAACAAAACAATTCTAGATGTTGCTAGAACTATGATGTTGGAAGGTAATGTACCTCATATCTATTTGAGAGAAGTTGTAAGCACTATTGTATATACTGTCAATTGGGTAAATGTCAATGGTAGTTCTGGTAAGACTCCTGTTGAGTTGTGGTTTGGTTATAAGCCTACCTTTAAATATTTCAAAATATTTGGAAGTAGATGTTATATCAAGAGAGATGAAGATATTGGAAAGTTTGATTCTAGGAGTGGTGAAGGAATCTTTCTAGGTTACTCTACTAAGAGCAAGGCCTACCAGTGCTATAATAGAAGATTGAGGAAAATGGTTGAAAGTGCAAATGTCAGAGTTGATGAAGACACTTCTAGATCATCCAAATACTGTGGATATGATTTAAATGACCAACATGATAGTACTGATAATGGAAAGAATGTGCAGACACAAAATCAAGTTCAAATTGTTTCGGTGAATCAAGAGAATCAAGAAGGATAAGCTAGTGGAAGTGCAAAAGAAAGAATAGGAGAACCAAAAGTTTGAGAAAATCCCAAAGTTTTTTGGTATGTGAAGCTAAGTCATTTTGAAAATCAGATTATAGGAGATAAGAACAAAGGTGTGTAGACTAGAAGAAGAATTATAGAAGAGTATTGTCTGATTTCCAAGATTGAGCCCAACAATGTCAATGAAGCATGTAAAGATGAATATTGGATGGAAGCAATGAAGGAAGAACTGATGCAGATAGAGAAAAATGATACATGGATTCTTGTTCCCATACCTCAGGATAAAAATGTGATTGGAAACAAATGGGTCTTTCGAAATAAGTTGAATGAACAAAGTGAAGTGGTCAGGGCAAGACTAGTATGTAAAGGGTACTCACAGATGGAAAGTATTGATTTTGAAGAAAACTTTGCCCCTATTGCTAGAATTGAATCTGTAAAATTATTTCTTGCTTATGATGCTTTTAAGAACTACAAAGTCTATCAAATGGATGTAAAGTAAACATTTCTAAATGGTGAGCTAGAAGAAGTATATGTTGAGCAACCAGATGGATTTCAACTGACTGATAAGGAAGATATGGTTTTCCGATTGAAGAAAGAACTCTATGGACTCAAACAATCCCCTAGAGCCTAGTATGCTAGACTGGATAAATACTTCTTGAAGCTTGGATTCAATAAAGGTACTGCTGACAGTAATCTGTATTTTAAGATGGATCAGGATTAAAAGATAATTATTGAAGTATTTTTTGATGACATCATTTTTGAAGGTAATGATGACTTATGTATGAATTTTGCTGATTAAATGAAAAGTGAGTTTGAGATGTCAATGATTGGAGAGCTGAAATTCTTTTTAGGATTGAGAATTACTCAGTTAGATAATGGAATCTTTATATCTCAGTCCAAATATGTAAGAGTTATTGAAAAAATTTGGCATGGAAGACTTAAATCCAGTTGGTACACCCATGGTAACTGGATGCAACTTAACACAGAATGATGATTCTCCTAAAGAAAATCAAACAAGATATAGGTCAATGATCAGTGGATTACTTTATTTGACTCAGACCAAACCAGACATCATGAATGTTGTATGTATGGTTGCTAGATACCAAGCTGATCTGAAGGAATCTCATGTGACTATTGTAAAGAGAATTTTTAGATACTTGAAAGGGACAATTGGCTTTGGTATTTGGTATCCTAAAGATGATGATCTTACTTTGAGCGCCTTTACTGATGCAGATTGGGTAGGAGATGTGGATGACAAGAAAGGTAATAGTGGTGGTGTGTTCTTCTTGGGGAAGAAGTTGGTGTCTTGGTTAAGTAAAAAGCAGAATTCCATTTCCTTATCTACTACTGAGGCAGAATATATTATTTCTTCAAATAATTACACTCAACTAATTTGGATGAAGCAGATGCTGAGAGATATCAGAATTTAGTATGGTGAGCCTATAGCTATATTTTGTGATAATTCAAGTGCCATAAACATTTCCAAGAATCCAGTGCTGCATTCAAAGACAAAACATATATCTATCAAATATCACTTTTTGAGAGATAAAGTGAGTGATAAAGAAGTTAAACTAGAGTATGTGCCTACCAAGGAATAGATTGCAGACATATTTACTAAGCCATTTCCTAAGGATACTTTTGAGTATCTCAGAGAGAAGTTAGGGGTGATTTCCCCTCCTTATCTGAACTAAGATGCAATTCTTTGCATCAGTCTGTGCATTCATAGTCATATCTTGATCCGGATTGATGTTGTGGTGGTTGCTACTTAGGGGGAGTAGTCAAATGATTCAGATATGTGGTTTAGATCTTGTGTACCTTTTCCATTTATGTCAAAGGGGGAGAGGATTAATGTGAATTCTTTTGTAAAAACCTTGGGGGAGAAGAGCAAAACAAAGGGAGAGAAGAGTAATGTAAGGGGAGAAGAACAATATGAGAAAAGTTAGTTGTGTTGATGGTATTTTTCACATCATGTGTTGTCATCAATGCCAAAGGGGTATATTGTTAGGTGTTGTGGTTGTGTTGCTAATATGTGGTTATCATTGATGTCAACACTATTAGCATTGGTGTCTTGAATGTTGTAAATTTCGAGGATATTGAGAAAATTATAACAAACATGTTGAAGGCTGCCTATGAAGCTGTGAAGTTTAGTGTGGTGAAAATTGTGTATGCTGCTATTCAAAAGTTTCATTTTAAAGGGTTTGTTTCTAAGCCTATCTAGTTTACACTCTATATTTTTCAGAGGTGCGCATCAAGATTTGTGCAAGTTATAAGTTTATGTGTTCCTACAGTTATTCTATTATTGTAGTTGGTGTTTCTAGAAGAAGAGAACATGATTCTAGTAATTCTAGTTGTTGTGTATGCTCCTACAATGTTCGTTGATGTTTCTAGATCGTTCTCTATCCTTGTTCCATGTCTACATTGATCGATGTGATCGTGATCACAGATTTTTTCGTTGTGTGTTTGGGTTTTCATGTTCTTGACCGACATGATGGTTGTAGCATGTTGTGGATCTTTGTGGATTAATATTTTAATGTTTGGAATGTTCGAGGATTTTTTTTTAGGCTTCATTATGTTGTGACCGACTTTGGTTGGTGCACATTGATATTTGTTCAGGAATTGGGCCGACTGTTTGTAATTCATTCATTCTTTTATTTTTGGCCGACAAGGTTGTTGATGTAATTCCATGAAGCAGATATATAAGAGAGATTTTTTTCTTCATTTGAAGTATGTGAGTATGAGGTGTCTATGTGAAATGTGCGAATAAAGATCATATCATTCGATTGTAGAGCAGAGTGTGAAGAATTTTGAGTGAAGTGTGAAGGAGTGTTTCTGTGCCTAACCGAAATTGTAATCAAGATTTTGCATAAGCTAATTTATCAGTTCATATTTTTCAGACGGTTTTAATATGAATGTTTTTGTAAGGTAGTGAGCCTTCCTATTTGAGTAGTGAGCTCTAGGCAATGTGCCCGAATGCATGTTCATTCCCATTATTGATCTTTATACTTCTAATAGGGTATAATCTTGTGGACTAACATCCTTCTTGGTTTTTCCCCTAACAGGGTTTCCATGTATAAAATCTTGGTGTTCTTGTGTTTCTGATGTGTTGTTGATTCATGTTTTCACTATTAATTATCAAATATGGGCTTAAAGGTTAATAAGGTTGAATAATTTTTAAATAATGTGACAACTGATTCACCCCCCCTCAGTTGTCTATTCTTGTTTTGCCGATAGTGTTATTTGTTATTGGAAGTGTGTGGTGTTGTTCTTTTGTATTTTGTTTTATTAAATAAAAATGATAGATGCACGTCCCTGGCTCAAGGGCATAAGAACCAAGTTTTGATGAGTTTCTAAGAATCTTTGTTGGAGATGGGAGTCGAATTCTATAGCTTGGATTACTGATGAAATTTATTTGAAATCTATTGTATTGAACTTGTTGCAATTGCTCTATTTGGTCAACTTTCTTTGTGGTTTTTAATTCATTGTATTTTTTGTATTTTTCTCTTGAATTGGCTTTCCATTTGTGACTGTCATTATGAACATAGTTGTAAATGTTCATACTATAGTGCAAGAAACAACAAAAAAATAATGTAGAAGGTGTAGTTAAACTAAGTGGGAACTTGTGTGATAGTAGTGTTGGCAAGTATGAAATAATTTTTATAAATTTTCTCTTTATTTCCTTGGGTGTATGTGATTCCACAATATGTGATGAGGGTGTGATGAAAAATTTGAAGGTTGTACATGAAGTTATAAGTCATTTTATAATAGAATCGAAAATATATCATTCTCAAACTTGCAACAAAATAAAATTGTATTGTATTTCAGTTGTCAAAAGGTTGTATTGAAGAGTTAAATTTTATGGTTATTTAGGTGTAAGGAATGAAAGTAAATGAATAAAATACAAAGTATTCATGTAGTAAATATGCTCACAAAGAGATATAAATATGAGTGGATTTAAATTTTATATCATGAATAAATGTGAAATAAATTGCATAGTTAAATTAAATATTTGTATAGTAAAATTTAAAATATATATATATCCATGCAATAAATTTTGCATGTTTATATACCCGCATCTAAAATAATTTGATAAATTTTAAAAATATATATATGTTAGATAAAAACCCTTTCAACAAAAGACATTTTCACCATTCCTTACATATACTATGAAACTTTCAAATACTACATTTATTACAAAATATAAATATAAATATTTAATCACATAATAAAATAAGGGTTTAATTTAAATTTTTATTAGATAATAATTTAAATATAATTAAATATATACAAGAAATGGAATGAAATAAATATATATTAAATATATATTAGAAGTTTAATAAATTAAACATAAAAAAAAAGAGATTCATGGGGCAATGGACAAGTTCAACATACCACCTCACCCGAATGAACAAGGCTCCAATGGTCTACGGCTCTTGGGTCCGCGGACCCCCAAGGATGATCTTGGCTTCCCTCCCTATTGAGGCTCCAAAAATAAGGGTTGTGAATACCCAAGATGGGCACAACTGCAAACTAGCCTCTGCTATTATTTTTTCAATAAAAATAATTAAATATTGCTGCTCAAACCCCTCTGTAAAATGGGGTATATCAACACAAAATTTAGGAGCAAAATTTAAAACTCAATGGGGTTGCATCATATATATATATACACACACACGTACACATCTGGTTATAAATCTGTAGGGGAGAATGGAAAATAATAGAGATGATAAAATAAACCCTAAACTTGTATAAAAAGGAAACAAAAAAATAAAACCTTGACCTAATGGTATCATGAAATTCTTTAAGAGAACCTTAACGGAATAAAAAGATTTTTGAATTGGGAGAAATAACAAAAGTTTCTTCTCCATTCTCCTTCTCCAAAACTGTAAGCAAAACGAAGTGAAAATGGAAAGGAAATAAATTAAAAGCTTATCCTTATGATTTAGGGTAACATGAAGTTTCCCTAAGATCCAAGAGTTTAGATTTAAACAACCCAAGGGTCAAATTTTGATGCATATTACATTGACCATTAATTTTTCATTACCTTAATTAATCCCACTTAGCTTTTTAATTTGACCATGGTGGGAGGCAATGTAGTTAGGGACCCTCATTTAAGTGATAACTTAAAGCCATCTTAGAGGACTTTTACAATTAAAATTATTTTCCTCCTTGCAAATTTAAAAATTAAAAATACTTCAAATCAATTTATCTTTCAACCTTTAAAGGGGAAACTATGGTTTAAAAATTATTTTAACTTAATTTATCTAATGGACTTAAAGTAAGATTATTATTTTTACATAAGATTAAAAAATGGCATTGGTTAAAAGTATGGCATCTCAACTATTCTACAAATTTTGTTTAAGAAATGATATCATCAAGATTAAGGTTTATTTATTGATGAAATTTAATAATAATAACTTTATCAATATAAATATTTGGGTGATAATTAATAATACTAATAATGAATGGATGGTGAATTAAACAACAATGTTGTGATCACTTTTGTCATTCTTTATAAACATTTGGATGAGGATCGATCAGTGAGTAAACAATGAGTGTATAATATATTCTTAGTAATAATCTATGGATTGACAATATATATTAATTTTACTAATCAATAATTAAGCATTAATCCAATAACCAAAATATTAATAACACTTGATTTAGGATTGAGCAATATTATTAATTCAATGTTGAATGAGGATGATCTCGTGGTTAATGTATAATGCAAGTTTATTAATAATACTCTTTTATTATGCTTAAAGGATGATTAACTAATAACATTTGATTATAGTCTATTTGATAGATTAGTAATAGTCTTATTATTCATAACATAAATATCGAGCTTGATGTTTAAATTAATGTTCAAATAATGTCAATACAAAATTTGAAGAACGCTTCATAGATACAATAAATTATCATAACATGATATTATCATTATAATGAAAAATAAATTTGAAGCCACAAATCAAATGTATATGTATGTACATGAGATAAATGTTCATGCCAACATTAGTTTATAAGATGAGTTATTAGTATCAAAAAGGAAACTATACTTGAAACTGTGGAATATATCACTAAATTGAATATGTATATCTAGGAAGGAATAGAGGGTTGAGACCTATCACCTCAATAGGCTATTCTTCCGAGGGAATATAATGGAAATAAAATTAAAAAGTAAAACTAAATTATAATTAAACTCCTTGTTCTTACATTTAAATATTGAATGAAAGGATAAACTTGACCTTTGACAAGGTGATCAAGGATACCTAAACTAGTAGGATAAGCTATGAATAATGTGATTAAAGATTCCATGATAAGTAGTCGGGTATTAGTAGTGAAACATTAATGAAATTCACAATTTATACTAGTCATAATACTGGTTCAATATTTTGCTAGATTAAATGCTCAAACACCATCATTTATCTTAGTGGTAAGACTATCGGCATACATCCAACCATCATAGGATAATAATCATACTTATGTGAATGTCAAGGATAGAGTATGAGTTATTTTTACACCCTAAAACTCTTAGAGAGATAATTAACTCAACTAATGTATTTTTCTTTTTTTAAATTGTTGGTTGAGTTGCATGCTCACATGTAAAAATTATGGGCATGACAACCTACATAGCAACATTTTGAAAGATGAGTTTTTTGTAAAACTCAGTAAGCGTTCTCCTAACAGCCTAAAACTTTTCCTCATTTCTCTTAATCCATATTTTCCAAATAATTTCATTAGTAAGAGTTAACCAGAATAAATTGCATTCATTATTTAAACCATTAACATTTCCAAAAATAATTTTAGACCATATGATGTTACCTTTCCATCCTTTAAGCTCATAGAAAAATAAGTTCTAAATTATTTATTTTTAAAAATCAAAGAAAATATGTTTTATTGTTTCTGGTTGTCTACAAGTGCTACATATTTCAACATCAATTTGATTTAAAGCATACTTTCTTTGGTTCAATGATATTGGACCGCTTTTTCTTTATTTTTTTCCATTGTTTATCAGAAAGTGAAAGGTTCCAAACCAAATTTAGATTTCAAATATGGAGTTTTTGCTACCCAAAGTATTATAGATAGTTTTAGTATTTATTTTTTGAATATTAGAGCCATTATTCACTTGAGTTGTTTGAAGGAATCCACATTTTGGCTACTATCTTTAGGGAGTTTGAGCACTAAACATGCTTCTCTAATCATAGTGTAAGTTCTCCAATTAGAATGGGGGATATTGAATTCATTGCTTAAGGAAACCCATGTTTTGAGCTAACCATCAACTAAAATGTCTTTAAAGAGTTGGATTCCTTTGGCTGAGAAGCCTTGAATTAATGCTAATGGTTTTTCTAAGTTACATTTTAGATTCCACCAAATAGAATTCTTCTCAAGGATCCTATTATTATCATCAAGAATATCATTATTGGAAACATAATATCTAATCTCCTCCCATGCTTTTCAAATGCTTTTAAACACATTAGATCCTGTGTAGGAACTACTGGAAAGGTGTGAGTTTCCAAATCACTAAATGGAAGCATATTCCATGTTTTGTATTGCTTGGGTATAGCCATTTGAATGTTGTTTCTAATTATAATTTACCAAGGCTCATTTCCTTCCAATTCTTTCAAGATCTATTTGAGTGCTAATGCCACACACCATGCTTTTTGAGATCCTTCAAACCTATTCCACCTCCAAATTTGTCCAAATAGTACTAGTCCCATCTCAATAGATTTTTGTTTTATTTTGCCTTTCTCGTCAAACCACAAGAAGTCCCTAATTCATTTTTTAATCTCATTCACTTGGTAGCTACTAAAGAGCTATATTCAAGAGTAATAAAGACTATAGGAGAATAGAATTTTCTGACACACATGGATTCTTCTAGCCCAAGAGAAAGACTGTTTATTCCATTTTTCCAACTTGTTTTCAATATTTCCTTTTATCCATATACACATGTCCTTAAGGCATGGATTAACAAAAAATGGGATGCCCAGGTACCTTACCTATTTATTGGGTCTCACTGAAATTTATACTTTTGAAACCAATTTGGGGGAGTGTCCTGTCAACCTAACATAATTGAATTAGCATTAAATAGTTTGGATCTAGAAGCATCAAAAATGATTATTAGTTTCATCATGAGGGATTCCATATTATCTTCCTTAAGATCTAGGAATAAGGCAGTATCATTAGCAAACTGCAACTTTAGAAGATATTCCTTATTAGGGAGGGATATGCCCCTCACTTTAGGGGGTTATAGTTTCCTCTCTCAAGAGGTAGAAGATTGCATTGAAGATGTGATGACAAAAAGAGTAGTGTCTAGGGGACAACCCTATCTAATTGACCTTTCAAGTTTAAAATCTTTAGTTAAAGAGCCATTTATTGCATTTTTGGGCAACAACATCCATTATAAGAGTCTTCACTATGTGGAAAAAGTTGTTAGGAAATCCAGAAGACTTTAGTCTCATGAGAATGAAGTCCCATTCCACTCTATCATAGGTCTTTTCCAAATTCCAATAGAAACATAGAAACATTTTGATTGGATTGATTGGCCCAATTCACGGCTTCCCAGTTGGTCATCAAGTTTTGTAGAATGTATCTTCATTTTATAAAGCCAGTTTGAGTGTTACTAATAAAATTAGGGAGGTTGTCGACCAATATGATGGCTAAAATATTGGCTAAAATTTTGTATGAGACATTTAGAAGTGTGATAGGCCTCCAACTTTTTATGACGGATTTATCACCTTCTTTGGGGATTAACTTGATTATCCCTTTATTAATACTCTATCCTAGGATGCCCAATTGAATAGCCTCTTTATACAACTAGAGAAGGTTTGTACTTATCCAACCAATATTGTGTTTTTGGAACTCAATAGTAAGTCCATCAACCCTGGGTTTTTTTTATCATTGATCAATATATTAATGACTTTCTTAACTTCTTCAAGAGAAATTTATTTTTTTAGAGTGTTACAATGTTATTGAGATAGTTTTTTTGGGATGATCTTCTTGCATAGGTTCATTACATCCTTCTTGGTTGTGTTTATACCTTTAGTGGTGAAGAAGATCCTATAGAAATTAAGGAATGATTTTTTTATTTCTTCTTGATCAAGGATATTTTTGTTGTCTATACAAATCTTATTAATTCTTTATTTCACCTCCTTGAATCTTAGAGTCTAAAGAAAAATTTAGATCCTTTGTCTCCATTTTTTAGCCAATTCAATTTAGATCTTACCCTCAACCCCTCGATTTTCTTGGATTGAATTATTCTCAAGGGTTTTTTAATTAGATTCATTTCTTCACTTAAGGCCAGGTTGGTAGGGTGTTATTGAATATTTGTTTCAGCTTCTAAAAGCTTCTCATTTAGGTTAGTCTCATCCTTCCTTCCATCCATAGCTCTCTTTTTTTATATATATTGAAACATAGTTCTCTTTTTTCAAATGGTTTGAAAGATTATTTTCCACCCATTTACATTATGTTCCCATCTTTCAAAGACTTATTTATCTTTTAGTATCAACCTATTAATTTCTTTAAGAGTAAATACAAAATTGTTACAGTCCTCATCCTTGAGGAGACTAGTGTTGAGTTTGAAGGAGTTCTCCCTTCTCTACTCATTATTGTTCTTGGAATTCGAAAATAAATTCACTATAATGGTGATCAGATAGTGTATGGGAAAATTTTGATAGTTGTTCCTTTTCATCCTTGCTAAAGCTAACAAAATACTTGTTTGCATAAAATCTATCCAATCTGCAATCGATTCTATTCGTACCTTTTTGATAGTTTCACTAGGTATACCAGATATCTTTATTATCTTCCTTATTCCTTCTTAGGGGGTCAAATAGGTTGAGTATTTTAAATTTTGTACCAAAATTATAGCTCATTTCCTTTCCATTATAGCTTCATTCCCCCATTTTTTTCATCTTGGTGTTCAATCGTGTTGAAGTCTCCACTAACAATCCAGGGGATGTTGGGGATATTATACAACCATTTTCATAGTTCACTTCTACCCTTGTAGTCATTGGGGGCATACACTAAAAATAGTCAAAATTTTCACCCATCTCTTTCAATAATTACCCATGAGGCCCTCTGACATGGTGAAGATCCATTTTCCTTCACATATTGGGCCCAAGCAATGGATAGTAGAATGGTAGAGCCACCCTTCCCTTTTTCATGATTAGTTACAAATTGGACTAGGTCTTTCTAGAAAAAAATTAGGTTAGTTTCAAGAGAAAATTTGGTGGTCTTTACCTCTTGAAGGAATACAACATCTTTCTTTTCCACCAAATTCAGAAACCTTCAGACAATGTATTTCCTATCAAGGGTTTCCAAACCCCTAATATTTCATGAAGTATAATTCAGTCCCATAGATATCATTTATTAGAAGTTTCTTTTTAATTTCTAAAGCTATCAAAGAACTTAGGCATAGAATTTTCTCCTTCCTTTCTTTTTGTAACACACAAAAAGGATCCTAGCTATTAAATACAAAGAACCTAGGATGTAAGAATCCTTTTTCCAAGGTACATTAAGATGTAGATAAATAAGGTGATTAGATTGACTTACAACCTTGAAGGTGAGCCAATCAAACCTATATCTACACTTAATGGAAATTATTTGGAATGATTAATCTAATTAGACTATGTGCCCTAATATGTAAATTGCATGATCTTGATAATGCACAGACTCAAATAGCAGTTTGGAGGTGGATCTAGAAAATGTAAAGTAACATAAACCTACCCAAAAAATTTGGTTTCAATATGCATAAGGGGACATACTCGCCCAAGGGCATCTGAGTCCTTGTATGGGTGTCCTACTCAACTTTTGAGGTCCTTTGATGATTTATTTGATATCCTTGTTTTCAGTTATAGAGTTGTAAGAATGTCATAAATAAATTTTGTAGGTGAGTTTTTATGGCTTGACAAGATATATGACAACAAATGCAACAATAAAAAAAAAATCCTTCAAGATCCCTTCAATCCTCTTAAAACTTGTAACTTGCACATTCACAAAGAGAGGAAATATTGGACCATTTTATGGGCTTGCCTCAATCAAACCCCATGTAAGTGTTTCCACTTTCACAATGGCAATGTCAATGATAAAAATGATAATGGAAAGGAATGAATGATGAATTAAAAAACACTACAACTCACCACCCTTCAATGGCTTCCTTGAAGTCATGCACATCACCTCAAGGATCTTGGATCTTGCATGATAGATTTACTTGAATGCTTGAATGCTTAGATACCTACAACAATGTTAACCTTCACAAAACAATAACATGAACACACACATAATTTGACATGATGTTGGATCTTGAATTGCTATAATAAACTCTGATAATGCTTCTCTTGACAATAATTCTTGATCCTAAATTCTCTTCCAAATTGCATTCTAGTTTCAAATGGCAAAAAGGTATTTATAGTCATTTATTTAATTTCCTAGAAGTTAGATCCCAATAGCTGACCTTTGCAAGTGGAAATTCAAATTTTACAATTGTAGTACTTTTTTGCAAAACTCGACATTATTTTGGTTTTAAGTCTAAAAGGTAAAATGATAAAGGAGGATTTTAATATTCTTTTCAAAGTCTTTTTTAAAGGTTTCTTTTAAAATGATTTATTTCAATTCCTTAAGTTCTATTACTTTCCCACTAAGGTAAGAAGTTATGCTTTAATTACAAAAGGAATTAAAATCAAAAGAAAAGAAGGCCAAGGTGAAAAAGCATGTTATTGCATGAGGAGTAGGGTGAAAGCTTTTATTTGAAAGCCAAGTTTCAAGGAAAAATCAATGAAAGTTAAAATCTATGTTGCAAAAAGAAAGGAGGAAAAATATTTCAAAAGAGGTTTAACTTTTCCTCATCTCGAGCTCCTCTCTTAGTCTTCTAGGGTTTCATAATTATGGAACTGCTTCTCTATAAGATGAATAGTTGTTAATGCTTCCAGTTCATGGAGTTTATCAAGGGCATGGCTAGGGATTGGAGTTTTTTCAAGAAGACAAAGAGTTGTAGGGCCCTGATCTACCAACAATGTCTTATGCGTATCAAGCCAAAAGATAGGTTGGTTAGCTATTCCCTATGAAATATATTTTTCTATACATACACCACATCTATTATGAAATCACGTCAAAATTTTCTCCCTCTCGTGCATATTTTTTTGAAGTCATTCATTTTGTATGTTGTAATAAAATTAAAGGAGAGGAAGGTTTTAGTACTGTATAAGGCTATGGAAACATAAGACTTGGCTAAGAAAGCATTAAAACCTAGGTTTATCTTCTGAGATTAGGTGAACCAAAGGAAATTAGCATAAAGGCTTCAATATCTCGCAAAAGGGCGAAGAGAAAAGGAAAAGTGTTTGAAGAATCACCTTTTTTTGAAAAACATGCATAGCCAATATGCAAATGATAGTTTTTTTTTGCAAAGACAACCAAGGGAGTATGGAGAGAAACTAACCTTATTGGCATAACCTGATCAGTAACCTGAGTTAACAATTGTGACAATGAATGGAGAGAACAATGCTCCATAGATGACAAAGAGACCTTCATAAAGGTGCAAATGAATAGCTTTTCTTGAAGGCAATGACACTCATTATGAATGGACAATATGCAATGATTTATCACAACCATCTTGAATTGTTTAAAATAAACAAAGATAGTTTCAAATGAAATAGTCAATGAAGTGTGCTTTCAGATATTTCAAAGGGAAATCTTAAAGCATTACATTATGTAATCATAAGTGGAGTTCCATAAATGAAGAAGATAGTACCATCAGTGTGAATGACAACCAAAGAAATAAAGATGACTATCAGATTATAAGGATAAAATGAAAACAGAGGCATCAATAAGCATTATAGATAGTCATGGTGATTGACAATATTTAAAAAAAAAGGATCACTACAAGTACTTGGTGATAGTGAAAGAAATTTTCATGATGATACATTGTGAGAGGGTAGACCATCAACAAAGTTAAGAGGTAGACCTAAGATAACAAAGTTTCAACCATAAAATGATTTTCACCTCAAACTTTGAATAGACATACTTAGGTAGTCAATAAGGTGATAGTCATAAAGAGGGAAGACAACTACATGTATACAAAGGAATAGTTGAATTATTAGATGAAATTGTGAAAATATACATCATTTAATGCACAAGGGAAATTCATAAGATGATGAACAACTAAGTGATTTTTTATGCCTAGTTTTAGTTCACTTTGTGGCAGTTTAGGCCTATTTGAGAAGCCCCATGTGGTTGCAATTGGAGTGAGGTGGAGTTTGATCCTAAAATCATGCAAATTGGGGTAGTTTGGAGCCCTTAAATTAAGGTTTTTTGTCCTTATACAAAAAATAGTTGGGTAACTCCATGCAAAGTTATAAAGGATCAGTTTAAGGCCTAAGAAAAGAGGAGTTTTGGTAGTTCAAGTGGAGTTCAAGACCCCACATTGTTATAGCATCAATTAAGGAATTTTTTGTGACTACAAATCATAATTTAGCAGCAATCCTAAGCCCCTTTTGCAGGGTTTTATCTTTTGCATGACCAAAAGGAGGTGGGGAATTTTAAAGGAAAAGACAGTTGGAGTTCACCATCAGTTTTCTCTTTCAATTAGAGATAGGCTTCTCTCCCCTATCTTCTTATTTCTTTCCCTTTGGAAGGTTTGTTCTTTCTTGTTGCTTGCATATGTAGCAAAGAAAAAGAATTGTAACTCAATTTTTTAAAAGTATTTTTTAGGTTTTTAGAAACATTTTCAGTTATAAACAGTGAATATTCCTTTCAAGTTCAATAAAAGGTAGCAATTCTTTCTTAAAAATCTTCTATTTTGAGCACAAAAAATGAATGATTTGATGATCTTATTGTGTTTTCCTTTTAATACCTTTAAATCTATCTCATTTATGTATCGTGGAAGCAAAAATAATAATGTTAATATAGGTTATGAGTTGTGTTAGAATGTTCAAGTAGTTGAGGTTGTGAAACTTGTTTTCCTTCTCTCATAGACTGAACAAAACCTTCTCATAAAAAACTTATGTGTTTCATTATAATCTTTGAGTTGTGAACAAACAACCCTTTTATTTGAATTTGATTGTCAGTTTAGAGCAGCTAGTAGAGTTTAAAAAATTAGTGCATCACATCCTAGTAGTAGTAAATTTTCATTTTTAAAGCATCTCTTCCTCTTTTCCCAATCAGTATCAATAGTAAATAGGAGGTTTTTCAAAGGGAACCAGCCTATAATCTAGAGGTTTATCCTCATCTTAGGCAACCCATAGGTCTAGGTAATTCCCCATGTTGCATAGGATTACCGAGCTTTAAAAGCTTAGCATTCAGGGTGCAATCCTTCGTGGCAACAACAATTTCACCAACATGTCCAAATTTGGAGGGAAATGGAGTAGTGGGACATTGCCCCCATTGGGCGTATAAGTCCCAAAAATGGCAAATGAGTCCCATTTTGGTGAATGAGTCCCAACCCTATTTTATGAAACTTAAGGTGTCATGGGAAAAGTATTAGATGAATGCATTTGTTCAATGCTTGCAATCCTTTGGGAAACAATAAAAATTAGGCCTTGGAATGCATAATTTAGAAAATTAGGAGCTTAATTAAGTCTAATAATTTAGAGGCACAAAAAATAATGTGAATTGTTAAGGCAGATAATTTTCTACACCACTTTTAACGAAGGGGTTAGGAGACTCTTTAGTTTTATTTTTCCTCTTCAATTTTGAGAAGTTTCGATTTCATGTAGGAACTAACATCTCCTTTAGCACTAGATCATTGATAAGGAGAGAGATCCTGTAGGGGGAGTTGTATTTGTTTAGCCTCTTTAGTGTCTTGCTCTTTTCTAGTAGTTTTTGTAGGGGCATCCAAATGGCCCACCTTATTACTTGATTCTCTCCTCTTCATTCAATTTTAGACTTGTAGACATGTAAAAATGACCTAACACTTATTACACATTCTAAATGACATTTTCTCATCATCGACATCATTATTATTTAATATCACTACATTTCACATCATTTACATCAGAAACCCTAATTTCCTCTATTAATTAAATAATCTTTAAATTATTTAGTTAATTCACTATTTTATTATTTATCTAATCTTTACTCCTCATAATTAATTAAATAACATCAATTATTCAATTATGTCATTAATTTATCCTATTCCCCTAAATCAATTAAATTATTAATACTTAATAGTTTAACTAAATCACTTTCCCCCTTTCTAAATAGAATAATTAAATTAATTATTCAAACATCATCAACAAACAAATATAACTTTATTTGTAAAAGTCAAACATGACTTGCACATTCAACTCAAAAAGCTTAATTAATTAATAAATTCAAATTAATTAATTATCCTCACCCCTTTTATGATTTAGCAAATTATGACCACCGATTGCTCACTCTGATCAGCTAATTGATCCATCTATTTCTTAACTGATTCATCTATTCTTTCATCTCACTAATCTCTCAATCGATTTCCTCAATTCCACTGAACACTCAACTTGGTTTTATCAATCACACTGATTATGCAATCTAAATCACTGATTCTTCCCATCTAATTCCTCTCAATGGTTTTGAACTATTGATCAGTATTTTCTACTATGCAATCTTGACCATTCATCTGAAAACACAAAATCTATATAACAATACTCTTCATCCTCAAAAATGATCTGGGAATTGGCATATTTTGTGTAACAAAGTAATGTTGAATTTCCATTCGATTTCTTGAAATCTCTTACACACATCTTTGACCACCATTAACACACATTGGATCTTTTACAAACACATAATGGAGGCTTCACATTGATACAATGCAATCCAACATCATTTCCAATACACTTTAACATGAGATGGGTAATGATATAGTTTAGTGAATTCATTGTTTGTTATTTGTTTGCTAATACTTAGTTCACTGAATTTAATAAGTTCATATTGTTTATTTCATGAGAAATGGGTATGGAATCATAAACTTTGTTTGAATTAATCTTTTTTTTTGAATTCATTTATGTTGATTTTTGTATGCCTCTTGATTTCCCCGTTACGACATATGGCACGCCTAGTGGGACCTCGGTCCTTAACATTAATGTTTCCTTGAGTTTTCCTAAGAAATGATAGGCTTCATAATGCGGTCACATTTTCCAGAAACATAGTTGAATATTTTCACATAGAAGTTCCAAAATTTTTGTCACGGTTGTTTCACATTTTTACTGTAATTGCCCCTTTTTCATACCGTAGTCGCACTAAATCTGGCCACTTTTGAAATTTAAACCAGTTCTAACACAAACAAGTTTGTAGTTGCATGTTTCGACCACTATTGATTCTAGAAATAGGCCCCTAGTTGCACTAAGAAGGATTGCTTTTGACTAGCATTTAAGCTTTTTCTCTATTCTTTTGATTTAAAAACTACAAGTAGTTTTGTTGATTTCTAACACTAACAGGTGACTGTTTTGGGTGTTTTTGGAAAATTGCTAACATCTCTTGTGTAGCTCTTGTATGATTTATGGCACCATCTTCTATGAAAATGAAACTAACACTTTGATTGCAAAGAAGGCGAACGGTCCAAGTCCAACAAAATTTTCTTTCAAAAAGATTTCTTAGTTAAGAAAATTTATCAATTTGGTGTTGTAAAATTGAACCCACAAACTTACACATTTTGAATTGGTTATCTTAAAATGAACTTTCAAAAGCTTTCCTAGTTTAGAAAATCTTTTGATTTTGTGTTATAAAATTGAACCCACAAACTTATACATTTCGAATTGGTGATCTTAAAATGAACTTTCCAAAGATTTTTTTAGTTTAGAAAATCTTACAATTTAGTGTTATAAAATTGAACCCACAAACTTACACACTTCAAATTGGTGATCTTAAAATGAACTTTCAAAAGATTTCGTAGTTTAGAAAAACATTTCAATTTGGTGTTCATAAAATATAATGTTTTCTTTTGACCAATGCCTTTCATATTGTTGATGAGCGAATGATTTTATTTTGTTGACCACATTAAGACAAGGCCATTAGAAACACTCAAGTTGGTGCTTAAAACTAAACAAATACATTTTTATTTGCACATTGCTATCCACTTGCTTGAAATCTAGAACACTTCAAATTTGGTGGACAAAAAAGGCGAATTGCTATCTTGTTCACACTTCATTCATTTTTTTTGGGTAGTGTCGCTTGAGGGGCTTAAAAAGAATAAATTTTGATGAATTATATGTCATGTTTTTTGTGTTTGGAAAACTAAGTGTTTATCCTCTCCTCTCGCGTGGGTGACAAAAAGCACATTGACTTTTGTACTTGTTTTATTTTAAAGCATCACCTTTGAGATCGGGCTTTCCTTGAGATACATCCAGTGTTGGAGAACTCAAGGTGACTCAAAGTGGTTTTTCCCTCAGGCCACTATATAAATTAGGTCGTGGCTAAACACTAAGACTAAACCCTGATTACTTTTCCATTAGTGCCATTCAGAAAGGGGAGGTATCATTGGGTATATAGAGCCCCAAGTAAGAATGGTTAAAACCTTAAGTGGCTTGTTGGGCACTAGCAAAGAAGATTGGTTCCCTGAGAAATGACTAAGAACCATTGTAGTAGAAGCCACCTTTTTAATCCAAAACATTCTTTGAAAGTGGTGCATCAGAATTTACTTTTGAGAACTTACTTGCCAAGTCTGATTTATGGTTGAGTTAAAAGGCTCTCCATAAGTAGCATGTAAAATCATCCATCTGAGGCATGAGGTAAGCCCACCTAAAATAATGTGCCTATCTCTAGGTTCTAATGATTTTCTTCACGAACTTACAAAAATTCTTCGTTACTTTGGACATCAAACACTTTGCTTGACTTAAAAAGAGCACATCAAAATAAGCATTAAACTTGATTATCAAAATTCAAACCCTTTGGACTTAGTGTGAATACCTTTGAAAAGAGCCCTATATTTGCACTCCTTAAAATATATCTTAAAAAAATATCTCTAAAGGTTTCTAAATATATACGCTTACATTTCAAGTCACATTTTAGACCAAAGTCAATATTGGGAACTATGATTTTAGTATCTTGACTTTCACAAACTTTGAGCTTTTGTGGAAAGAAACTTGCTTAAACTATAGACATTTAGAGTCAATTTTTTTTATTGTTGTGTTGTATTGTACCACTTGCCAAATTCTCAAAACAAATAAAATCAAATAAGACATCAAAACTATAAACTTGTCCAAATTGCTACCAAAACAAAAAAGTGGAAAAACAAATTGAACAGAAGCTGCTATTACTGTTATTTTTTTTCTCTTTTGACCTAAACATTATCATAGTAAATATAAAAAAGTTCATTATTGCTCTCTAGTTTATGGAAATCACTGTTAAAACCTTGATGCTTTTGAAAACTAGAATGCAGTTGACCTAAAATTGATGCTATTGATCCTAACATTGCCATAGTTGACCTAAGTTTTAGCTGCATTTGACATAAATCTAGTCGCTTTTGACCAAATTGTTTCTTTTTCCTTCATTATTCACCATTTAGAAAAATTGCAACAAAAGCTACTTTTGATAAAACTTACCACAATTGTCCTTCAAATTTGGCCACTATTGACCTAAAAAGGGTCGTTTTTGTCTGAAATTGCCGCTATTTCCCTATTTTTTGGTGAAAATTATAGATTGATCTTAAAGTGGTTAAATATTTTAAGAACAAAAAACAATTAGACTTCCAAAACACCTCATACCTACATCAGTCCATATCCATTTGCAAAATCAAACACCGCAACCTAGTTTTAAGATTCAAAATCAAAACAAAAAACTTGGATTATTCCTTTACTCTCAGTTCTTAAGATATCAACATTTGCTTGCACCTCAAGGCTAGTTCAAGTAAATCTTCAAAACATATCCTCTAAAAAAATGAAGTGAAATATAGGTCCAAGTTTTCCACATTTTGGGTCCCAAAAATAGCATCAATTCCAAAACATCACTCAAACTTTAGGGTCTTGAGTATCACAAAACCATAGCAAAAAAACAACACCTTTTGTCCAAAAGTTTATCTTTTACATCATCATCATTCATCATCCTTTTGAAAATAGAAAAGAAAAAGATCAAAACATCACCCACTTATGACCATTTAGCATCCAACTGCTCCAATTCAATAACCAAATCTCACAACACCTATCATACAACCAAATATCACGTAAATTGAAGGTGAAAAATCAAACATTATCAGTAGTTTAAGAAGTTTCATATTTAAGAAAAAGGAAACACCAAATCAGTGGATAAATGCAACTAATATCTTAGACAAAGAAGAACAAAAAGTTGATCTTGCGACTAGAAGGCCAGTATTACCACCTCCTATGTGGCAATAGATAAATCCTATCTTACACCACACCATTCTTTTAAAAGAGAAAACTCCAAAAACAAAACACCATTTCATTCCATAAGTTAGAAATCACCAACTTTCACAGAGTCTTGGCACTTTTTTATGACAACCACGTAATCTCAACATAGAAAAAAAATGGAAGCCAACAAGAGTAGCTCAAGTGCACCAAAAAAACACTACCAATGAGGAAAAATACTTATGGGGGTATAAACCAAGTGACCTTACAACTCCTAAAAGAGAACCCACATTCAAAGAAAACCAAGATCAACCCCCTAGTGAGGTAGAAGTACTTCTTAGGCATCAAGAAGGAATTGCTAAACAAAACCAACCTCATGAGTCTCAAACTTACATTGTAGAAGAAGAAGATAGTGGCAAGGAACTTATTGAGGAAAGACTGATGGAAAATTCCCAAAATGAAAAAATGAAAAAAAAACTTATGGATAAGATGCTTGGGATAAGCACAAACTAGTATTTCCTCGTGCTTTCAAAAATTGGTGCTAAACTACCCATTGACTTCAATGTGGACATACTAAAAGATCCAAATCTTATCCCACTTGGAGATCAAACAGTAGTTAGAAAAATTCCAAAACCAACAATAAATCCCAACATACCACCATTTTTTTCACAAAACAACGATCCAATGCAACCCAAGGGTAGCCCATTATTTATATCATCATCCCAAATTGAACAAGCAGTTGTGGCACAAAAATATCAAGGAAATACATCCCAAAGCATGCCACAACATAACAATATGCAAAACATGGGAAACATTCCAATGGACCAATAAGGTTGTAACCCATCACAAGGGCAATAAATTCCATAAAACACTTCATACATTGATCCTTCCCAAAACGTACAATACCAACAAGGGAAATTATAATGAAATATGCAAAAAGGTGTGCCACAAATGAACTACCAAGGAAACCCTCAATAAAATCCTCAAAAACAAGGTGTGCCACAGATGAATTACCAAGGAAACCACAACAAAAAGGTATGCCACAAATGAATTACCAAGTATGCCACAAATGAATTACCAAGGAAACCTTCAACCAAATCAATGACAACAACAAGGTATGCAACAAATGAGCTACCAAGGAAACCTTCAAACAAATCAACCACAACAACAAGGTATGCCACAAATGAACTACCAAGGCACCCTTCAACGAAATCCCCTACAACAATGTACTATTAACACAACATCAAGGTGACCTTCAACAACATGTTGTACCACAAAAAAACTATTAGAGTACACCCCAAACTTAACAACACTTTGTCCAACATCAAAATCATCAACAACAGTAAGGAGGACCACAAAACCAATACTAGGGAACACCCAAAGGTCAATATCAAGGTGCACAGCAAGGACCTAACCTACCCTATACACAACAAGGACCTAACATACCTTATGCACAAAATGGCCCTCAGAATCCCATGAACACACAATATCCAGTATACGACCAAACAAATGTCATGGGACAACAACTTTACTATACCCAAAATCCTCAAGCAAGCATTCCAAACAATGACATAAATGTGCAACACCAACACTCAATCAAAGGATATCGAATAACAAATTGGAAAATCCAAGAAGATTTATGCTCTCTAGGACATTTTTCCATATATATTTTATCAAAATATATCCATGGTACCATTTCCCAAAGGCTTCAAAATATCAAAACTTGACAAGTATAGGGGAAAAGGAGATCCAATTGAGCATGTACGTGAGTTTTCAGTATCTTGGATGGAACTACAATGAAATGACACCTACTTGATGACACTTTTTCCACGGAGTCATAATGGGCCCACTATAGACTGGTTCTCCTGTTTACCACCAAGGATTAGAACCTTTGATGAATTGTCAGACAAGTTTGTCACCCATTTCTCATATAACATCGAATAAGACATAAAAATCATGGATCTCTATAAAATAAAGCAAATTCAAGGGTAGTCATTTGCCTCATACCTCCAAATATTGAGACATAAAGCAAGAAAAATTAAGTGGACCATTCTAGAGAAACAACTTGTCGATGTATTTATCTCCAACGTACTTGCAGATATCAACTACAACCTCATGGTATTATGACCAAACAATTTTGAAGAAATCATTGAAAAAGGTATACTTATTGAAAAATCCCTCATTTCAAGAGGAACAATCAAACTTTACAATTCAAAGGATCAACCATCTACTTCAAATGACAAACCTAAGATATGGGTGAAAAATAAAAATGTAACCAATGATGGATTAGTTGATGCTAAGGTGGTATGCAATATACAAACTCCCAACGCACCACAAAATCAGGTTCAAACAACACAACAAGGTTATCAATAGAACAATCAACTCAGTTATCCTTAGAGCAACCAACCCAACAACCAATAGCAGAATCAAGGATAGGATAACGAAAGGATACCACCTCGGCAATAAGACCAACCATGAATAAAGTTTACACCTTTGATAGAAACCCTTGAGGTCATTATGCACAAACTAGTCCAAAAGAACCTCATCACAATAAATGATAGACCAAATTATGAGGAACCCAACTTGAAAGCCCCTTGGTATAAAGAGTGACAAGTGTGAATTTCAAAAAATCAAGGGACATACCACCAATAACTGCATGAGACTTAAAAAATTCATGCAAGCTTTAATCAAAAAGGGGGAAGTGGACATCGAACCTCATCCTAAAAATAAAGACCTAAAGATCTACAAGGATCCAATTCTCGACCATTCTAGGTGAAACAACAAAGGAAAAGAAAAATATTACCATAAATCCACCTTCTCTTATGGCGAGGATACCGTTCTAGGACATATCTCTTGTTACAATCATACCATCCATACATTAACTAGACGGTGTAGAGATCTTGAATGTAATGTGACTACCCGAAGGGGAAAAGTAACCAACCCAAGTAAATGCCACAACTAAGCCATCAAGTGACTATAGCATTGTGGACCAACTTAAGAAAACTCTCACCTAATCTCCATCCTTGAGCTTTTAAAACTATCACCAACACATAAGTAAATATTGGATAAATCTCTAGTTGAAACGTTAGTCCCAAACACCCTTGATGCTAATCAATTTCAAGACATGATTGGAAATATCATGTCCACTCACCATTTAATCTTTTCTGAGAAAGACCTTCTACAAATATCTTTTCACAATCAAGCCCTTTATTTAGAACTAGGGGTCCACAAACATAAAGTCAATAGGGTACTCATAGATAATGGTGCAAGTCTAAACATTTGTACCTTAAAATTTGTAAACAATTGAGATACTATGATGATGTAATAGATAAAAATAAGAGAAACATTATCAAATCTTATGATGACATGGAGCGTAACTCAAAAGGAACAATCATGCTACCTGTTTAGATAGGATCAACAATAATAGAAACTACTTGTCAAGTATTGGATCTCGAGCTCCCATACAACCTTCTTTTAGGTCAACCATGGACCCATGCACCGAAATTTGTACCATCTACATTCCATCAATTGCTAAATTTTCCTCATTAAAATAAAGAAATCATCATATATGTTGACCCTGAACCTTTCCATTATTGTGCCAAATTGGAGGAAAAATACAAAAAAATCTAGCAAATACCCAAAAATGGTATATCTTTTCACTCCTTTTCATATATTGACCCAGCATCACTTGCTTCGCCCTCCACTACACCATCATCAACTGAGGTACCTAAATCTAATACCAAGATCCAAGTTCTTGACAAGGGTTGTGAGGAATACCAATTCAATCAGTCTTTTTGTATTGGGATGCTTCCCCCACACCAAAAATATGTGGAGGACCAAAAGAGATCGAACATGTTCAAACTATAATAATGATAGTCAAACCCACCATCTTCACCAAGTGGGGTGACTATATGTATATCCAATATATGTTTGAAAACCTCAATGTTAATACTATCATCATTGAACCTACCTTCGAAATTACATCTGATGACGACCTTATCAATACGGATTCCAATGAGTATGAATGGGATTCTTGTGACTCTAGTGAATACAACTTATACACCTTATGGATCCTTGAAAAAACCAATGTCCAGAACCTATTTATAGCTTCCATAAGCTTTACGAATACCCATGACAAAATATACTTGTATTATCCACAGTTGATAGAGTAGGACCAACAACATCAAAATCCAATTTTGGATACATTCTATAATGATGAGGCTATCACAAAGTTCATGGGACTTGACACGAATATACCCCAAGGAGATCAAAAATCAGGGTTTGTAATGGAACTAAATCAAGGAGCATATTTTTTTAGGGGGGGGAGATTGTGTCTTCGAGTCACAAAAATAAACTATAAATTTTAAAAATAAAAAAGAGGTCCCCTGAAGAAAACCACAATGTGGCTTTATCGGATTTGGAAAAGAGAAAAAAAAAGGACTCATCAAAAGGTGAAAACCTCTTAGAGGAACTCGAAGATGGAACATTCAATCTCCTCACCATACAATATCAAGAGAAATCAACACTCCTAGTTGAGGACAATGAACCTATCAATGTTGGCATGGTAGAAACACCCAAAATCACATATCATGAAACATCACTTGATCCTGAAGAAAAGGTGAACTTCTTAGCATTTATCAATGAAAGAAAAATCAATTTCGCATGGACATATGTAGACATGCCAAGGCTAGATCCAACATTGGTCGTACATCGCCTAGCAGTATTCCCTAGAGCTAAACCCATCATCAAGGAAAAGATGCAAAAGATGCATCCACAAATAACACTTTTGGTGAAATTAGAACTTTAGAAACTATTAGATGTGGGCTTCATTAAACCCATTGACTATCCTAAATGGGTTTCAAATCTAGTACCAGTATCAAAACTCACTAGGGGAATAAGAACTTGCACAAACTTTTAAGATCTAAAAAAGGCTTGCTGTAAGGATGACTTCTCTCTTCCTAGCATAGACATGATTGTAGATCTGACTGTAGGACATGAAATGCTATCACTAATGGATGACTTCTCCGGCTATAATTAGATCAAAATATCCTTTGAAGACCAACATAAAATAGCATTCACTTGTGTGTGGGGAACCTTTTGTTGGAACGCCATGCCATTTGGCCTAAATAATGCAAGGGAAACCTATCAACGAGCAATGATTACCATCTTTCATGATATTCTCCATACTACTATGGAGGATTATGTATATGATATTCTAGAAAAATCCATCAAAAGAGAAGACCATTTGACCAACCTAGCAAAAGTATATGACAGGCTAGAACAATACAACTTGAGGTTAAATCCAAAGAAGTGTTTATTCGGAGTAATATCTGAAAAATTGCTAGGATACATAGTATCAAGAAGAGGAATTGAGGTAGATCCTACCAAGGTAAAATCTATATTGGAAATGCCTCCTCCAAGGACATTGAAGAAACTACAGACCATCATGAGATTCATTGCACAATTGGCTGACAAGTGTCATTCTTTCACCCATATTCTACATAAGGACATCACATTCAATTGGGATGGCAGATGTGATCAAGCATTCCAACAATTCAAGGAATATCTACTCACTCCTCCAATATTAATGCCACCAATTCCATATAATGATCATATATGTTTCTACAAAAATGGCAGCATTAGGATCTCTCCTAGTACAACTAGATGACAAAAATAAGAAAAGATTGGTTTATTATATCAGCCAAACATTGGTGGGCTATGAGTTGAATTATTCACCCATAGAAAGAGTGTTTCTATCTGTAGTCTTTGTAGCACAAAAATTGAGACACTACATCTTGAAGAAATAAGTAAAGTTGATCTCAAAAGTAGATCCCCTAAAGTACCTATTAGAAAAAGCAACTCTAACAAGAAATATCACTAAATGGGTAATGATATTGAGTGAATTTGACATACAATACATAGATAAAAAGGATATCAAAGGGAAAATCATGGTAGATCAACTAGCAGAAGCACCAATGGATGATCACCAACCTTTAATATTAGAATTTTGAGATGAAAGCATACTACTAACAAAACAAACAAGTTGTTGGACCTTGTATTTTGATGGGTCCCACACTCAACAAAGCTCAGGAGCAGGTATCGTATTTCTCACACCACAAGGATAGTATACCTAAGGCTTACAAGATTTTTTTTTCATGCACCAATAACATCTCTAAATATGAAGTTTTAATCACAGGACTAAATATGGTCATCGAATGGAGGATAAAAGAACTACATGTTTATGGAGACTTGCAACTGGTAATAAGACAATTCAATGATGAATATCAAACAAAATATGACAAGCTAATGCCATATAAAAGGATGGTGGATAGTTTCAAATAGTAATTTGTCACCATCACCTTTCAACAGGCTCCTTGGATGAACAACAAAGCATCTGACGCTACAGCGACAATAGGTTTTCTCCTCGACATCCCATAAAACATTCTAAAATATGAATTCCTTATGTAGAAACTCCTCATACCGACATTCAATATCCTAAAATCAAAATTGGTTTGTGATATTTTTGGTCCTAACTAACCATGGTACCAAGATACATTTGACTATATCCAACATGGTATCATAACTCTTGAATTAACGACAAGCCAAAATAAGAACTTAATCTGTAGAGCCTATCAATTCATTTTCCTAGGAGATACCCTATACAAATGAAGTCTATATGGAACATTAATTTTTGTAAGAGAGGGGGGCCAACCACATCAAGGCCCTAGGTCACAGAGGGTTGAGAGAAATAGGTTTCCCTAACTTACCTCAGCTTAAGGGATTAGTAAGTGATGTGGGATGAGAATGATGAGGACTATAGGGTCCTTCGATCACTCTGAATACCTAAGATTCGAAAGGAGACTAGGCGAGTCAACTTTCAAGGTCAACTTTGTGTCTCATATAGCTCTCTTTAAGAGGAAAAAAGCACAGTTCTAGGATGATAGCGTGGCATGCTAGCGTCTCTCAGGTGCGCTAGCATCCATATGGCCAAAGAACTAGGAAGACAAGGTCTAACCACTAAAAAACAAACTAACGACCTAGTTAATGATTTCTAAGTGAACAAAATAACACTATGAAATATGAGACATAGAAACAGATATGATAAAACAAGTAGATTAAGCCAAGGGTGATAGGAATGATCTCACACAAAAATTATTCACCAGCCCACTCCAAGATATCTCCATCTACACACAAAAGAGAGAAATTATTGAGGGGTTGTTTAGGGGTTTGCCTTAGTTTGGCCCCCATTTTGGTGTTTCCACCTCCATGGATAGCCAAGTTTGGAAAGGTGTAGAAATAGTATGATAAACGAAAAGATACAAGCAAGGACACTAAAACACTACAAAACAGTAATGTGCTAACTCAACCAATTAATAAAGAAGGAAAGTAGAGAGCTGACCACCTCCACCAAGAGCACTCAAGGCTAATGGGGGGAAGATGAAAGGAACTCAAGTCTCTTTTTCAATGGTGTTGTCCTACACTTGCTCTATTGAAGTGATGGAGTGATGGAATTTTTTCTATGGAGTGCAAGAATGTGCTTGAATTCTTGAAGTGCTTGGACCTGTAGAAGATATTGTGGAAGAGATGTCTAGAGATTATGAAGAAGCTTCAAATATGGATGAAGGTGAGTGAATTTGAGGGAAAGATGAAGAAAATGGCCATATTCAGGTCGATTAGCCGAAGGGGGGCATATAATTTGACTTCCAATGGGAAGTGTAACTCCTTTGTAGGTTCCAACCGCAAGAATTTTCTAGGGACATAAGCATTGCACATAGATGTCTGCACACCACGTGGGCATTCCCAAAATTTACTCGCCCACCGATGCTTAAAACAAGCACCAAGTGGAAGCAAGGTAGTGGGCTTATGTGGAATTAAGCCTTTGAATTTAGTTTTCTAAAGTGAGCAAGGGTAAAAGGGGAATTTTTCTTAGGGTGCAAATTTGTGCCTATACACTTTGATGTCTCAACATGGAAGAAGCACAAACCACTTTACAAGAAGTGCACAAAGGAATTTTTGGGCCTCATGTAAGTGGACCTAATCTAGTACAAAAATTGTTGAGAACAGGGTACTATTGGCCTTCCATGGAATAAGAATGCATTCAGTACTCTAGAAAATGTCATCAATGTTAATAGGACAGTGACCTTATTCATGCACCAACACAAGAGTTGAGACCTATCACAACATCATGTCCTTTATTGCAATGGGGATTAGACTTGGTAGCTAAAATATATCTTGCTTCATCTAATGGACATAATTTCATTATCACTACAATTGAATATTTCATGAAATGGGTAGAAGCAATTCCATTAGCATACATCACAGGGAAATAGATATCCAAGTTGATCTTGAATTATCTGATATGTCGATATGGGAATCCCCAAACCATAATAATAGACAATTAAACCCCATTCAAAACCAATATGTCAAAGAGCTTTGTTCCAAGTTTTCTATCCAACATAGATTCTCCACACCCTACTACCCCCAAGGAAATGGTCAGGCTGAAGCATCTAATAAGATTATCCTAAAGATACTAAAAAAGACTATTAAAGAGGTTGGTCATGATTGGAATTTGCAACTAAACCCAACCCTATATGCTTACCGAACTAGCATTCGAACACCTACATGTGCCACACCTTTTTCCTTGGTCTATGGATATGAAGCAATCCTACCTATTGAACCTTAAATCGCATCACTATGAGTATCCCTAAAAGGGATGGTCAACAATGAGGAATATTAGGTGTCCAGATTGAATGAGTTGGAACTCTTATATGAAAGGTGTCTGAACACATTAAACCATCTCTAGGTTTGTAAGAATTGACTCAAACAAAACTACAACAAAAATATCAAGAACAAAATATTTCAAACTAGTGACTTAGTACGAAAAGAGAATCAAAAGATCCAACTAAATTAGGATGGGAAGAGGAAGTTTGAACCAAACTGGCTTAGTCATTTCATCATCATAGAAAACTATGGCTCTCAAGCTTATCAGTTGGATATTCCTAAAGGAGAACCTTTAGCCAAACCATTGAACAACAACCATCTTAAAAATTTGTATACTTAAACACATCAAAGTATCCCAGCAAAAAAGCCAAAAAAATCAAAAGGCAAGAAAAACAATAAAGAGAAATAAAATGTTATTTAAGTGGAAACCACTTTGTGGCACTTCTACGATAAGTACCATAGTAAAAAAATGGAAAATAAGCACTACATTTTAATAATAATACATGCATCATTATTTATCATCACTATCTAAAGCATCCATCCCATTCATCTCATCATAAAATTTGCAAACTAACTATGTCCCAATGACTGATAAAGTGTTGAACCTTGTTGCACCATCAAAATTAGTCTCCCTAATGAAGGTAATCTTGTTTAGAAATTGGGGGCAACTTCCCAAAACTAGTAGCGAACTAGATCCTTGTACATCCATCCATGGTCAAAAAACTATCAAAATCAAAACATTCAGAAAACCAACAAAATCAAAACAAATTCAAAAACATAAAAATCCCAAAAACATGTTATTATTTTGAGTCAACACCAGTCAAACTATGTGGTCTCTGTGTGTATAACATAGGAAAGGCTCATCATCCCCCAAGGCCTTAGGTCAATCTCCTTAGGTGTACATAATGGCATTTTAACTTAGTCAAAAAATTCAAAATTCAAAAACATTCAAAAAGTAGAAAAGTCAAAAACATGTTCTTAACAAAAAAGTGAACTACGAGCCTCTATGTGGATAACGTAAGAAAGGCCATCATAACTGATGATCCCCTAAGGCCCTATGTTCGTTCCCAAAAACAAAATAAAAAATTCAAATATCTTATCAAAATCCAAAACATTCATAAAAAAGTTAGAAAACTCCAAAAACAATGTCAATCAATACAGTCAAACTACGATGTCTCTATGTTTGCCATGTAGACAAGGCTAATCTCTGATCATCCCCTGAAGCACTAGGTTAGACTCTTTAAGTCCCCCTATTTCTTTCTAAAACTCTCAAAAACAACAAAAATAGCATCAGATAAACTCAAAAAATTACAAAAAGTTCCAAACTCCATTATCACCCAATCACAATAAACTCATATTCCATAATAAACAATCGTCATTCACCTTTTTGTCAACACAAACAACAAACAAAACAAGCATCATTTTTTTTAAAAAAAGATCCAAAGTAAATATTGAAATGATTTGATCATAACCAAGTTAAAACAATGCCTAACGTATAGCCTACCACACCTATTTGAAAATCATATCAACAATCCTAAACATGAGTCTTAACGGATTAAAAATTCCTACAATGGATATCATAAATGGATTTCATCATGAAATATAAAAAAAACTATGGCAAGTGATACTACAACATTGGTTATCTTTTATAGTCTTATATTTTTTATTTAACTTAATACCACATTCCCAAGATCTCTCAAAATGTCTATAAGGATTTAGAGAATAAGGAATTGGGCATTAAATGTCGATTTATGTTTGTTCTATTTCTAAGATGTTTTTGTAATACTACCAAGCAAAATACTAGCTTTGTTTTGTGTATGGAAGTTGTTTTGAGACAATTTATATACCAATTGCATGTTAGGTATTTTATACCTATCTATGTAACTGGTCCAAGAATTTTAAAGACAACTCAACAATATCCTCTAACAAGGATTTTGTGTGTCTGGTATGAGCAAGAATATTCTTTTTATGTGTTGATTCAAAGTCCACACAATGGATACAAAGCCACCTCGGTTATTAATAACCTAGTCCATCACATCTATTTTCTACATCAAAAAGTATTGTTAAAAGATATGAAGCCTTTATGCAAGAAAAAGAAAAACTCATCATTAACTAACAAAAATCAAATTTCTATCCATCTCTAAATCATCCAACATTTCTTCTAGCTAACATCTTCATCCTGCATCAAAATATCATTAGTATCGCATTCATCCTATATCCACCATTTCATCAGTACATATCATGTTTAATCATACGTTTTGAAATGAATGTATAATACAAACATCACACATCGTGTATAATCATACATTTTGAAATGAATGTGTAGACACTGAAAAATGTCCTAGGTATGCGAGCAACATTTTTCCTTGGTTCTCATCCTCTGATAAATAAATAATTTTAATTATTTAATTATACTCAATCATATTCTTCTATTAATTAAATAATTTATAATTATTTAAATAATTCATTTTCTAATCTTTATTCTACCATGATCAATTAAAATAAATTAATTACATCGCTAAACACTTCTTCTTTAATTAATTTTGGTCACTCACCTGTAGTCAGGTAATAATAATAATTATTTGACCTTTTTCATTCTTCCATAATTTTATTTAATTGCATGGCATTCCTCTCCCCTTTAAATAATTAATCCAAATTAATTATTTAATGCCTAAGTTCCTCCCCACCTATTTAATTAAATTGATTGATTTAATTAAATGATCATTTTTATTTTCCTCCAAATAAATAATTCGAATGAATTATTTATTTTCCACTTGTCCACTTTCTCTATTTTTGAATAAATTATTTATCCCTTCTTTTGGTCAAAGATGCCTTGTTCATGGACTTTATTTCTGTCATATCCATCTCTATCATAAGCCTTCATTTTTGTCATAGCCGTCAGCATCATAGCCTTCATTTTCCACATCTTTTTGGTGCATCAATCCTCCACCTTTGATCTTAGCATCTTTCCAGAAGATCTATCTTGGCCCTCCATTTCGTAACCTCCCTCTCATCCATTCTCATCTATCAATCTTGGATCCTTATAGAGGATCGATCTCAACCATCCTTCTGAATGGTTGTCTATAAAAGAGACCATTCTCCTCCTTTTTCAAGTTAATAGCTAATTATCGCCAACCTTCTACTTACCATTTGAAGGTTTTTCATAGGTACTACAATAAATCTAAGGGAAAAGTTGCATAAGGAGAAATAGGAGAGCAAGAGAAGTGATTCAAGTTCAAGCATGGGGAGTATTGTTATTTGTTGTTATTATTTTCCTTATGCTTTCATTGTTTTCTCTTGTTTAGTTGTGGTTTTATAGCTTAGAAGTGTTGGTTGTCCCTTATTCTAGGCTAGGATTCATCTAACCCCATCTTACATTGGTGAACCCAACGTGAACATTATTTTTTGCAAATTTTTCATATGACTTTTGCTTGTTTTTTGCAGAATTTAGGTACGGAACAACACAACTATCAAACGCAGCGACACATTTTCTAGGAAGTGACGCATTTGACAAACGCACTGATGCATTCATCCAAAAATGACACATATGCATAAGGCATCCATGGGCAGGAAAAATTGAATTCAAAAACGTGATGCAATTGATTTCATGTGACGCAAAGTAGTGACACAACTGAGGAAAGAAACGATGCATTTTTCTGCTCGGTAAAGTGTTTCAATTTTAAGATCTTTTTTATTTTTCTTTTGGGTTGTGCAAGTAGAATAGGGTTTATGGGTTACTAATCTTTTGTTTGCAGTGTGTGGCTTTAGAGCGGAGCTCCTGAAAACTACTTCTTTGGAAGAAGAAAAAAATGAGCTCTTAGTTTTTAGTTTTCTTTAAGCTTTCTTTTTAGTTCGGTTTAGCCTCTTCATTTTCTAGTTTAGTTAGTTGTTAACCTTTGAGTTTTAGTTTGGTTTTTAACCTCTTGTGCTAACTTAGTTTTTTACAACTTTTTGTTGGTCCAAGATAGTTTTAAAAAACTACTAACAGGTGGATTTGTAGGTTTCAAATGTCTAAAGCTTTATTTTTAAAACCACAATCTTGTTTTCTTTAGATTAGATAACACTCCCATTGGTTCTTTAAAAAGAACGATTGTCTTCTCTCACGTAGATTTAACTATGGGGTAATGAATCAATGTTTTAGTGTTTGAAGGATGGTAATTATTATGCTCTCACCTTGTGCAAACTCGGTGATCAGAAAGCTAGACCCATCTATTTTTGTGCTTACCCTTTAGAGGGCCTACCTTGGTGGGAAAAAGTACTCACCCCAAGGGAATGACCCAAGTGGTAACGGGATAAAGCCAAGTCCTTATGAACTGCTATACAAATTTGTGATTGCAAGGAAAGTTTGCAATCAACGGGAAACAGTAAGTGATAGCTTCCCACAATATCTTTATGATGTGAAAAGCCCTTGTTCTAAGGGTTGGGTGAACTCTTAAAACATTTTATCACAGTACCCCATGAATCAGATGTCCTTACTAGACACCTTTCGTTTGTAGTAGTCAAAATACTTCTATTTCCTAGCAGAAGACGTCGAACCTATGAAGTCGTCCCACATTTTCGTGAATCTTTGTAGAGATAGTAAATTACTCTTTGGGGAATTCAGAACTTAGTATGCCCAAGAAGTGAGTGTCGAGTAAGGGGGAGCCAGTGCTACCAATTTCCTAGGCTATCCGCTCTGAATAAGCGCGGTTGGAGAAATCCAAGTGGGAACCTAGCAAATAATGTCCTTGCCAACCTAGGATTTGTTCTTGTCTTTTTAAAATTGAACATTTTCATATCAAACCAGACCAAAAAAGATTTCTTGATACTGTATTTTATGTTTTCCAATCACATTTTATCAGAAAGAATCAAAATCTAGATCAAAACCAAAACCTCAAAATTGTCAAAGCAACATTTTTAAAAACTGCATCTGCTGAAAATACACTCCTAACTATTATTATAAACCGCAACTAAGAACAGGAAAACTGTAATCATCTGTTTGAATCAATTTTTTTAGAAATAGAGCCACATTTGATAACCAGAATCGTATCTGATAACTTGAACCACAACTATGTGTTGCATTTGCTACAAACAGAGTTGAAATTATCTACTAAACAAAAATCGTTGGAAACACAAGGGTAGACAACTGAGAGGGGGGTGAATCATTTTTCATAGAATTTCAAACTTCTTAAATTTATTAACCCCTATTCTCATATCTAATTAATAACCATGAAAGCATAAATCAACAACACATCAGAAACACATATAACACCAAGGATTTTGCATGGAAACCATGTTAGGGGAAAAACCACGGTGGAAGTTAATCCACAAGTTTATACTCTATTAAAATTATGGAAAAATGGGGAATGCACATGCATTCAAGCACACTGTCTAGAGCTCGTTGCTCAATTACAAAAGACTTACTACCCAAGGGAAGACTCACTATCTTATAATAATATTCAGATTAAATCCATCTGAAAGATCTTGAACTAAGAAAATAACATCCGCTAATGCCTGATTACAGTTCCAATTAAGCACATGAACACTTCTTCACTCTTCTTCACACTCTACTATACCTTTAAAATATTTAGAACATTATTTGCACACAAACCTTTTTCGCTCACTTTCAAATGAAGAAACAATTGCTTATATATCCACAACAAGGAATTACATTGCTTCATGTCGGCTTCAACAAAATAATAAGATGAATACAAACTGTCCACCCAAAATAATAAAGATTATTAATGCAAATCTACCAAGGTCATCCACAACATAGTGAAGACCCAAAATAATATCCTTGAACACAAAACACCTTCAAAAATTATTCCTCAAAGATTCACAACACACTACAATCACCTTGTCGACCATGAAAACGCAAGAGAAAATCACCGATCACAAGCACACAGATCAATGTGGATGTGAAACACAAATAGAGCATGATCTAGAAACATCCATGAACACCACTGGAGCATTCACAATAGCTCATATTACCAGAATCATATTATCTTCTTCCAGGAACACTAGCTACAGTAACAAAATAACTATCAAAATACGAAAACTCATAACTTGCTTAAATCTTCATACAAACCTCTAAAACTTTCGATGGATAAAATAGATACACCTGAAAAGAAAAAATTTCATCTACAACCTCTCACCATCAACATACTAAACTTTACATCATACTGATCTTCCCTGCTTCACAAATAACCTGCAACATATTTTATTACAATTTTCTCAATATCCTTGACATATACAGTCTTAAAGACATTAATGCTAATAGTGTTGACATCAATGAAAACCACATATCAGAAACACAACCAAAACATCCAACAATATCCCCCTTTGGCATTGATGGCAACACATGATGTGAAAAACACCATCAACACAACTAACTTCAATACTTCCCTTAGGTTTTGACTCTTTTCTCATTACTTCTTCTCCTTAGATAATTCCCATTTTTTCACATTGTTCTTATCCCCCTTTGACATCAATTACAAAGGTGTACACAAGCTCTGAACCATATATCTAAATCATTTAACTACTCCCCCTAAGTAGCAGCCACAACAACATCAATTTGAAACAAGATATGACTGTGAAATGCATGCACTGATGCAAGACAATGCATCTTAGTTCTTATTAGGAGGGGTAATCACCCCTAACTTCCCTCTGAGATACTCAAAATTATCCTTAGGCAACGGCTTGGTAAATATGTCTGCAATCTATTCCTTAGTAGGCACATACTCCAATCTAACTTCCTTTTCACTCACCTTCTCTCTCAAAAAATGAAACTTGATAGATATATGCTTGGTCTTTGAATGTAGCACTGGATTCTTAGAAATGTTAATTGCATTTGAATGATCACAAAATATAGCAATAGGCTCATCATACATAACTATGATATCTTTCAACATCTACTTCATCCATAATACTTGAGTACAATTGTTAGCAGCAGCAATGTATTCTCCCTCTATAGTAGACAAAGAAATGGTATTCTTCTTTTTACTTAACCATGAAATCACCTTCTCTCCCAAGAAAAATGTGCCACCACTAGTAATTTTCCTATCATTCACATCTCCTACCTAATCAGCATCAGTAAAGGAACTCAAAGTAAGATCATCATCTTTAGGATACCACGGGCCAAAATCAATTGTTCCCTTTAAGTATCTGAAAATTCTCTTCACAGCAGTCACATGAGATTCCTTAGGATCGGCTTGAAATCTTGCAACAATGCATACAAAATTCATGATATCAGGTCTAGTTTGAGTCAAATAAAGCAATCCACCAATCATTTATTTGTATCTAGTCTAATTTTCCTTCGAAAAATCATCATCTTTTGTTAGCTTACATCTAATCACCATGGGTGTACCGACTGGCCTTGAATCTTCCATACCAAAATTCTTTAGCAATTCTTTCACATACTTGGACTGAGATATAAAGATCCCTTTATCGAATTGAGTAATTATTAATCCCAAAAAGAATTTCATCTCTCCAATCATTGACATATTAAACTCATTATGCATCTCATCAGCAAACTTCATGCACAAACCATCATCTCCTCCAAAAATGATATCATCAACAAACACTTCCACAATCAAATATTTATCATCATCAATCTTGAAATATAGATTACTATCAGTAGTACATTTGTTAAATCCAAGCTTCAGCAAAGACTCGTCCAATCTAGCATACCAAGCTCTAGGGGCTTCCTTGAGTCCATATAATGATTTCTTCAACCGACAAACCATATCTCCCTAATCAGTCAATTGAAATCCATCAGGTTGCTCAACATACACCTCTTCTTCAAATTTTCCATTTAGAAATGTTGACTTGACATCCATCTAATAAACTTTGTAGTTTTTGTAAGCAGCATAAGCAAGAAATAGTCTCAAAGCTTCAATTCTAGCAATAGGGGAAAAAGTCTTCAAATTCAATTCCTTCCATCTGAGAATATCCTTTACACACCAATCTTACTTTGTTTTTAACAAGTTCACCTTGCTTATTCAGCTTGTATTATTCTTCTCAATTTGTTGTAGTTCTTCTTTCATTGCTTCAATCCAATGTTCATCTTTGCATGCTTCATTGACACTGTTAGGCTCAGTCTTTGAAATCAAATAGTATTCTTCTACAATTCTTCTCCTAGTTTGGACACCTTTGTTCTTATCACCTATAATCTGATTTTTTGAGTGATTTAATCTCACATACCTTGGAGCATTAGGATGTTCTTGAACTTCAGGCTCTTGTGATCTCTCTTCTACACTTTCACTAGTTTCTCCTTCCTCTTGATCTTCGTGATTCACCAAAATGATCTAAACTTGATTTGAAGTTTGGCCTTTGTTTGTATTGACATTTTGATCATCAGAATCATATCCATAAGTTATGGATGGTCTAGCAATGTCTTCATCAACCTTAACATTTGTGCTTTCAACCATTTTCCCCAATCTCTTATTGCAGCACCGATAGGCCTTACTCTTAGTAGAATAACCAAGAAAGATTCCTTCATCACTCCTAGCATCAAAATTTCCAATATATTTTTCTCTTCTAATATAGCATTTACTCCCAAATATTTTGAAATATCTAATAGTAGGCTTATGACTAGACCATAGCTCAAAAGGGGTCTTAACAGGATCACCTTTGATTTGTACCCTATAGAGGATATAAACAACAATACTCACAACTTCTCTCCATAGACATGAGGAAAATTTCGTTCCAGCATCATAGTCCTAGTAGTATCTTGAAATATCATGTTCTTCCTTTCCAAAACTCCATTTTACTGAGGGGTCCACCGTGCAGATAATTGTCTCTTTATCCCATGAACTTCACAAAAATAACTAAACTCATGGGAAGTGAATTCACCACCTCTATCTAATATCAGACACTTAATCTTCAGACCTGTCTCTGTCTCAACCATAGCCTTAAAGATCTTGAACTTCTCTAGAGCTTTAGATTTCTCCCTTAAGAAAGTAACCCACATCATCCTAGAATAATCATCAATAAGAAACATGAAATACCTCTAACCTTGTAAACTTCTGACTCTAGAAGGACCACACAAGTTAGTATGCACAAGCTCCAACAATTTTGTTTTCTCCGAAATGAAATTCTAGTTTGCTTTCCTAACTGACATTTCTTGCATGTGGCATTAGAAGGTTTTACCAACTTAGGAAGATCTCTCACTACCTGAGTAGAACTTATCTAGATAATATTGTCAAAGTTTACATGACAAATTCTCGTATGCCACAACCAAATTTCATCAACTTGAACAATCAGACAACTTTTACTAGTAGCATTCAGGTGAAAGATGTTACCTTTTGTTTTTGTACCTAAAGCAATCGCATTTCCAAAACTTCCCAATATTCTACACTTTCCATCCTTGAATTGAATATTGTATCCCTTATCAACCATATGTTTGACACTTAAAATATTATTCTTTAAACCTTCAACGTAAAGAACATCATCAATATTATGCTTACCATTAAAAGAAATACATCCTCTGCCACGTATTATACCACCATTGTTATCACCAAATATTACGACACTGCCATCATACTTTTCCAGGCTTAAAAAATTTCTTTTATCACTTGTCATGAGATGAGAGCATCCACAGTCAATTACCCATTCATCCTTCTCTTCAACTCGAGTAGATAGGGATTTCTCCACATTTGTACAACTAGCAGATTAGTAGACATGGGATTGTTTTCCTTGATAGAAATAAACACATACTCACCTTCACTTAGATTCCCTTTAACAAATTCATCATCTGTCACAACTTCATCAATAGCATAATAACACTTCTTTTAAAATTTAGGTTTGTTCATTCTTGACTTAGGAACTCTTTCCGGACACCTTGATGCAAAATGACCTATCTTATTGCAAGAAAAATATTTAATAGGAAACTTTCCTTTATACTTACCTTGTCCTCTAGCTTCTCTTTTGACAATAAGTGCTTCAAGCTCATCCAGTTCTCTCTCTTCTGCTTCAATCTGTCTCATTTCTTCCTCATACTTGAATACCTTTCTAGAAGAACTTCCACCCATATCATATCTCTTCTTATCTCTTCCGGAGGTAGTAGCTTTGAATGCAGATTCTATCTTAGGAAGGGCATCACCGAATTCACTCAACTCAAAAGTAGCAAGTTTACCAATCAACATATCTCTAGTTACATTTGTCACAGTCTGAAGCTCATCAATAGTTGTAGCTTTGAATTTGTATGCATCAGGCAAGGATCTAAGCACTTTAGCAACAATATCTAATTCATCCAACTGTCCACCATCACATCTAATACCACACACAAGTTCATTCACTCTTTGCATAAAAGTAGTAATATTCTCATCATCACCCATTCTCAACAGTTCATATTTCCCTTTCAGAATTTGTAGCTTAGCAATCTTCACATTAGCATCACCTTCATACAAAGTTTCCAACTTTTTCCAGATCTCATAAGCAGTTTTTAGATCCATAACATTCATCATCTTAGAATCAGTCAAAGCACTCAACAATGCTTCCTTAGCCCTGATATTGTATTCAACATCCCTAATTTCAGCAGTAGTAGTAGGACCATTTTGAGGAATAACATACCTATTACTTGTAATGCTCTAGTAGGATTCACCAATACATCTCAAATGACACTCCATTCAAGTCTTCCATAGAGAATAATTTGTTCCATCAAATATCAGACTATCCTTCTTATATTTCTCCATCCCAGATCACCTCAAGTTGTTAAACTTCTTCCAAGGAACATGCTCTGATACTAATTGTTGGAAACACAAGGGCAAACAACTGAGAGGGGGGTTGAATCAGTTGTCACAAAATTTCAAACTTATAAATTTATTAACCCCTATTCTCAGATTTGATTAATAACCATGAAAGCATAAATCAACAACACATCATAAACATACATAACACCAAGATTTTTGCATGGAAACCAGGTTAGGGGAAAAACCATGATGGAGGTTAATCCACAAGTTTATACTCTGTTAAAAGTATTGGAAAATGGGGAATGCAAGCACACTGCCTAGAGCTCATTTCTCAATTACAAAAGGCTTGCTGCCCAAGGGAAGACTCACTTTCTTACAATAATATTCAGATTAAATCCATCTGGAAGATCTTGAACTAAGAAAATAACATCTACTAATGCCTGATTACAGTTTCGGTTAAGCACATGAACACTTCTTCACTCTTCTTCCCACTCAGCTATTCCTTTGAAAGATTTAGAACATTATTTGTGCACACACCTGTTTCGCTCACATTCAAATGAAGAAACAATCTCTTATATATATCTGCAACAAGGAATTACATCACTTCATGTCGGCTTCAAAAAAATAATAAGATGAATACAAACTGTCGGCCCAAAACAATAAAGATTATTAATTTGAATCTACCAAGGTCATCCACAACATAGTGAAAACCCAAAATAATATCCTTAAACACAAAACACCTTCAAAAATTATTCCTTGAAGATCCACAACACGCTACAATCACCTTGTATGCCATGAACACGCAAGAGAAAATCACTGATCATGAGCACACGGATCAATGCAGATGTGCAACACAAATAGATCATGATCTAGAAACATCCATGAACACCACAAGATAATTCACAATAACTTAGATTACCAGAATCACATTATCTTCTTCCAGGAACACCAGCTATAGTAATAGAATAAATGTCGGAACTCAGAAACTCATAACTTTCTCAAATCTTCATGTGAACCTCTAAAAATTTTGGTGGATAAACTAGATACACCTAAAATAAATCCTTTAATCCGCAACTTCTCACCATTAACATATTGAACTTTCCATCATACTGATCTTCACTGCTTCACAGACAACCTGCAACATATTTTATTACAATTTTCTTAATATCCTCGACATATACAGTCTGAAAGAAATTAATGCTAATAGTGTTGACATCAATGACAACCACATATCAGCAACACAACCACAACATCCAATAAAAACTTCTGAAATCTATGTCCAAAACCTAAACAAAACAATTTCACAGTGACCTATGACTGATAAACCAGATACTTGTAAGATTCACCAGATCATTCTAGTATTCCTTTTAGAATTACATTGCATTATAGGTTGCATTCCTCCATCATTTGCATTTCATAAATTAAACCTTCATTCTTTGGTTTCATTTTGACTTTTAGATTTTGAACATAGGGAGGACTTTGAGCTTTTGGAAATTATTGGTTACATGTTCTATTTGTCATTGACTATTGTCTTGTCATTATCTTTTTATTGTCACCTTGTCAAGTTTGGATCTTAGTCTTGTGTCCTAGTGTTGGTTGTTTTCTTATGGTCAATGACATTTGGAATTTGTTTCCTTGGGTTCACATTAGCTTGATTGTCACCCTTATTTTAAAACTCCTTCACATTTAGACTAATATTGTGTAGATTACACTTTGCATCTTTATCCCAAAAATACAAAAAAAAAATCATTTCCATCATAGCCTTGGCATATCCTTTTGTATCCATTTACCTCATCATCCTTTGACATTAGCATAGCTTTCCTTCATTTTAAACTTTGCATAATTTAGTTACCTCATCATTAATCAACCTTTAGCTTCCTTTTGTATTTATCATTCTTGCATTATTTTCATCATAGCCTTAACATCCTTGCATTTTCATATCCTAAAATCTAAAAATCCAAAAATATAGTTTAATCTCATTTACATCTTGCATTATCCCTCAACTTGCAAAAGTCTCACATGGCTGAAACAAAGTCAAAATACAAAAGAAAGGACTTGGATTATTCAAGTGACCCTTTTCATGACACTACCCTTGGAACAAATTCAAAGAATTCTTCACCTACAAGGGACATATCACAAGGAAACCAAACCAACACATGGGAAGACATGAGCCTAGAAGAATTCAACAAACAATTGAATCCTCAAGAAATTTAAAGGGCTTATCAAGATCCAAGAATCTTAGCATGGTTGATCAACTTGTTAGTGCTAACCCTAAAAAAAAATTCTATGCTCTAGCCATAAAGGGTGTCAATCTACCTCAAGGCTTTGATGTGTCAACCCTTGTAGAAGAGGAAACTAAAAATCCAGTTGTTCTTGGCATGCCTTCATCACAAAAAACATCAAACATACCCCTTGGGATAACTTCACATATGAGTACCACTACCACACATATCCCAAGCATCCCAACATGTGGAAACAAGACAACCCATACCACTACATAACGACAACCCATACCACTACATAACGAAAACCTTTTACATTTGGAAGCTCTTCCAATTCCATAGGTAAGACCTTTACAAACCCCATTTTTCAAAACACACATCAAGATTCCACTTCACAATTTCCTACACCTTTGACTCAAAATACAAACCAAGGTCCTATTCCTTGATCCAGGTGGATCTAGAAGACCTCAAAAATTCATAGTCTCAGAATTAGATGAAACCAGCTCCATCGTATAGGGCTCGCCTACATGGTCCTGATGCAACTTGAATCACATCAAAAGGAGATCGTACGCCCAAGATATGCTTGGTCAAAGTTGGATTCAAACCGAGTATAGGGGCTAGTCAGAAAGGGAGAAAATTTGATCATCTCAAAAATGGTAAAAATCCACATCATGTTGAAGAGCTCATCACCATGATTCTGACGTCATTCATTTTGTCAAAAACAGAGCTCGAATGGCGAAATTATGACCAATCAAAGTTTTGGTCAGACGTGGTCAAAATGGTGGCGTGGCATCACCAAAGCTTGACACTTGGCAGGATACGTGGCATATGACATGGCAAGAGTAGTGATTTGGCATAAATATGGATTAAACCATAATTATTAAAGGAAAAAAATGTATGGTTTAAAAAATAATATAAGGAGGATTTAGTGGGATTTGATCCCTTAAACCATGCCTTAAAATCCTTTTTCCTTGCCCATAAAACAAGGAGAGAAATAAAGCCCGTAAACTCATATTTCAAAAAATTAACCACCTTTCTCATATTTCAACGAATTATAATATTTTAAGGGGCTTAAATTAATTGGTTAAATATTTTTAAGGGAAGCCTTAGGGTGAAAATGATGAAGCTCGTTTTTAAAAAGATTTAAAGATTAAAGGGCTCAATATAGGTGATATGGGGAGATATGGAAATAATTTGGTTTAACCCCCTAATTAGCATTTGTAAATGTATTTAAAGGGGGGATTTTTCTCTTGTAAAGGCAATAAATTATTTTTGATTGGAAATTATTGGGAAATATTGAAAATTCTCTTGGAGAGAATAATCATATTATTAGGAAATTATTGTGAAAGGTGGAGAATTTGAATTCTTTGAGAGAGATATTACAAGGTGTTGATTATTACACCAAAAATTGTAAAGGAGAGAGAGATACTATGAGAAATTCTTATGTAGGTGGAGCTTGGATATTGTAACAAGTCATTTTCATTGCTTGGCGATATTAATGAAAGCGGTCCATCATTGAGAAGTAGACCTAGAGATGTAGTCCTGATTGGACGAACTCCGTTATCAAGCTCTTGTGTTAACTTCTCTTCTATCTCATTCTTCTATCTTCTGTCTAATTTCCTCTCTATTTCATTTCATTTTATTTTTCAATTTAGTATTTGATTTCTAATTACAAAATTTTAGTAATTAGTAGTTTCATTGATTTATGTAAAAGTGAACCTTGTTTGTAATTTAAACGGTTAAACAACATAGTCACACAATTCTATCTAGATCAGGAATAATTGTAATTAAGGTTAAATACATTTGAATTGTAAAACTCTAATTACAAATCAAATTGGTAGCAGTGCTTCTTAACAAGAAATTGCAAAAGTGAATGTTAACCAGGTTAAAATTGAAGCAAGGAGAAGGTGCACTGATAGAGTTCAATCCTGAGATCGAAAAATAAAGGTATTTTCCATGATCATAAATGGTAGTTGAACAAAGTCCTACGAAGCTTGATGAGAAATCTTTCCAAAAATATTTTCTCGAAATGAAGGCTATGGTGGAAGTTCTTTTCCAAGAGAGACAAGAGTGACAAAAGAAAAAGGAACTCAAGAACAGAAAGAAGAACAAAGGTGAATCCACTTCAAAAGATGATAAAGGTAAAGGAGTATGAGGTGGTAGTGACCCTCCTGAACCTCCATCCCATATTCCTCTTCATCCTCTTCATCTTATTCATCTACTTCTTCTTCAAAGAAGAAACAACCTATACAGTCTGAAGCTAATACACCTTTGTTAAAGCTTGATGTTAAATTTGAATTGCCAACTTATAATGGAGAACTAGATGCATAAATCCTTGATAATTGGATTAAAAAAATTGAATTTTATTGTAGAATTCAGAAGTTTACTAAGGATTCTCAAAAAATCCAATTATCCACTCTTCCCCTCAGAGGCACAACCTTAATTTGGTGGGAGATTAGAACTTAGGAAGATCTAAGCCTATATGGTAAAATTATTTCTTCTTGGTTTGAGTTTATAGCTGCATTAAAGAAACAGTTCTATCCATTAGGTCATATGCAAAAAGTAGTAATGAATTGGCAATCATTAAAGAAAGAGAAAGGAAAAAGTGTACAGGATTATACATAGGAGTTTAGGAAAAGAGCTTTAATTTTGGGAATTCCATTATATACACAAGAAACTTTGTTAAAGTATAAAGGTGGATTACATGAAAATTTAAGGCATACAGTACTTATGTCTAATCCAATTAACCTTGATGAAGTTAGTGTGCAAGCCATTCATCTAGAAACGAGCTCAAGGAATAGCCATGATGGTCTCTTAATAGACTCCAATAAACACAAACGGAGTAAGAAAGGGAGGAGAAAATGCAGATTCAGCTACTGTAAATAAAGAGTAGGATAATCCTTATTGCTCACACTTTAAGAAGAAAGGGCACAAAGATGAAAAGTGTTGGAAACTGCATCCTAATCAGAAATTGAAATGGTTCAAGGATCGAAAGGGTAAGCAAAAGACCGTAGTTATCATGCATGATCTCGGATCAGATTCTAATGATGAAACCAAGATCACAATTATGGGTATAAAAGGTAACATTCTTGTTGTCAGTACTAGTTCCCATGCTTCTTCTGTAAAGTGTAATGAAGTATCTGTTGAAAGTAAGAGGAATGAATTGTTTCATATAAGGGATATTGCAAAACAAAATAAGATTGATACACTCATAGATAGTGGATCACAAGTGAATCTAATCTTTGAACAAGTTGTTAAGATATTGGGATTAAAAACAACTCCTCATCCTAAACCATATCCATTGGGTTGGGTGCATGATAATGCTTGGCTACATGTGTCAAGGCAATGTAAACTCTGATTTACAATCACATCCAAGTTTGTAGATGAGGTAGAGTTAGATGTAATTTCGCTTGACATTTGTGGGATGGTTCTAGGTAGTCCTTACTTGTATGATAGAAAAGCCATTTTCTATAGGGAACATAACAAGTATCATTTGTCTAAGGATGGAATTGAATTCATTGTAAAATCTCATCACATGAAGAATGACATATATGTTGTAAACACAGAGCATATGAAGATGATAGTAAATGCAAGCAATGCTTTAACCCTTATGTCTGTAACAGCTAGTGATACTAAGCATAAATATGGAATAATCTTTGATCATGATATGGTGTCATAGATGGCACAGAGTGAGGATAAGTTGCAAGCATAGTTAAGCCTTCAACCAGAGGTGGTAAAAGAGGATTTGAACAATTCATTTTCTAACAATGTTCTTTTTCAGGAGATCCAACATGTTGATACGTTTTACTTCACATCAGTTTATTTAGTATTGTTGCTTGTTATTCTACTAGTTAATTCTATGTGGATGATGGATGTGATAGTGAATATTGAGGAATATGTAGTTAATTGTATCAGCAATGCTATCTCATTTTTCTTCATGTTTGTGATGGGTCAGATGTTCAAGATTTCAGCATGGTAGACAGATGGTATTGAGAAAGTGGGATGATAATTCCATAGCTCAAATTCTATGTAGAAATAAACTTTTGGTGATCCAAAAGCTTCTTAATGGGGAGGAATGATCCAGGTGGATCTAGAAGACCTCAAAAATTCATAGTCTCATAATCAAATGGAACCAGCTTTGTCGCATAGGGCTCGCCTACACGGTCCTGGTGCAACTTGAATCACGTCAAAAGGAGACCGTACACCCGAGATATGCTTGTTCAAATTGGGGTCAAACCAGGTATAGGGGCCAGTCAGAAAGGAAAACAAATTGATCATCTCAAAAATGGTCAAAATCCACATCATGTCAAAGAGATCATCACCATGATTTCAATGTCATTCGTTTTGTCAAAAATGGAGCTCAGATAGCAAAGTTATGACCAGTCATAGTTTTGGTCAAACTTGGTCAAAATGGTGATGTGGCATCACCAAAGCTTGACACGTGGCATATGACGTGGCAGGAGTAGTGAGTTGGCATAAATATGGATTAAACCATAATTATTAAAGAAAAAAAATGTATGGTTTAAAAAATACAATAAGGAGGATTTAGTGGGATTTGATCCCTTAACCCATGCCTTAAAATCCTCTTGCCTTGCCCATAAAACAAGGAGAGAAATAAAGCCCATAAACTCATATTTCAAAAAATTAACCCCTTTAACCACCTTTCTCATATTTCAACGAATTATATTATTTTAAGGGCCTTAAAATAATTGGTTAAATATTTTTAAGGGAAGCCTTAGGGTGAAAATGATGAAGCCCATTTTAAAAAAGATTTAAAGATTAAAGGGCTCAATATAGGTGATATGGGGAGATATGGAAACAATTTGGTTTAACCCCCTAATTAGCATTTGTAAATGTATTTAAAGGGGGGATTTTTCTCTTGTAAAGGAAATCAATTATTTTTGATTGGAAATTATTGGGAAATATTGAAAATTCTCTTGGAGAGAATAATTGTATTATTAGGAAATTATTGTGAAAGGTGGAGAATTTGAATTCTTTGAGAGAGATTACGAGTTGTTGATTATTACACCAAAAATTGTAAAGGAGAGAGAGACTATGAGAAATTCTTATGCAGGTGGAGCTTGGATATTGTAACAAGGAATTTTCATTGCTTGGCGATATTAATGAAAGCGGTCCATCATTGAGAAGTGAACCCGGAGACATAGTCCTGATTGGACAAAATCCATTATCAAGCTCCTGTGTTAACTTCTCTTCTGTCTCATTCTTCTATTTTCTATCTAATTTCCTCTCTATTTAATTTCAGTTTATTTTCAATTTAGATTTTATTTCTAATTACAAAATTTTAGTAATTAGTAATTTCATTAATTTATGTAAAAGTGAACCTAGTCTATAATTTCAATGGTTAAACAACATAGTCACGCAATTCTATCTGGATTGGGAATAATTGTAATTAAGGTTAAATACATTTGAATTGTAAACCTCTAATTACAGATCATTCCTACACTTCAAAACACAAATTAAGGATCCTTATTTCAATTTCAAAGTACACCTTCATCAAGTGAACCTAGAAAGGTTCACATTGTCTCACACAAAATCCCAAAGCAAAATAATAATCAAGGATCTATCTCATCAATCCAAAATGATAATCAAGGTTCCCTTCCATCATTCCAAAATTCTAACCAAGGAACCATTCCTTCATCGCAAAATGTCAATCAAGGGCCTACATCTTCATTTCAAAATACCAATCAAGGGACCACTCCTTCATCACAAAACATCAATCAAGGACCAACACCTTCATTTCCAAACCAAGGGCCTAATTTTCAAAACCAAAAACACAAATCAAGGGTCTACACCTCAATTCCAAAACACATATCACATGCAAATATGACCTTTGGAAAAAATCTAAATTCCAATTTCATTCCAAATCAAACCAACACAAATCAATATGGAAACCAAGGTCTCACATCACAAGGCATCAATCCTAACTCAAATCCAACCTATGACCTTAGTGCTAACATCATGACACCCAATCAAAACAATGCAACACCATCTCTTGCAGATTTATTGATACAAAAAGTGTAGACCCTTCAACAAAAAATGACAAACATGAAATTGGGGACCAACAAAAAGACCTATTCCATGGAGGAATTGTTCCCCTTTCCATTTGATGAAATTTATACATGCCACCCTTTCCCCCTCATTTCACCACACCACCTTTGCCTAAGTACTAGGAGGCAGGGGATCCAATAGAGCACATTCGAGAATTGAACACCTCATGTATGGAAGTATTATACGGTCCTACCTATTTGATGATACTATTTCCATGAAGCCTTACAGGGCCAACTCTAGATTGGTTTGCACGTCTTCCTCCGGGAATAAGAACATGGGGTGAATTAGCTAACAAATTCATCAATCATTTTTCCTTCAACATTAAAAATTATGTCTTGCAACATTGAGCACAACCAAAAAAGAAGAAGGGGAACCACTCACCTCATTTTACCAAAGATGGCAAGGTTTGGTTAGCAAATTCCCTTGTCACATTCCTAAAAAACAATTGGTCACCATGTTTGTGGAAAATATTAATGGAGAACTTATGAGCCAAATTCAAATCCAATGTTGCATGACCTATGAATAGATCCTTGAGAAAGGTCTTATCACCAAAGGACTAGTCAAGGTAATCAAAGAAAATCTGAAATCCAACAATGAAAAAACTAAATATTGGTCTTGAAACAAAAATGTCACAAATGATGGAGTTGTTGATTCCAAACTGATAACGAAAGGTCCCACCATTCAACTTAAAGGTCCCTCATTAAATATACCAACTATACCAAATACACAAATCCAAAGTCAAAACCAAACGCTAAATGTTGTCCAAAATAACCAACAATGAAGAGGACCTCCTCATGCCAAAAGAACATACACTCAATTGGGTGAACCCATCGAATCAATCCTCAAACAACTTTTGCAATCTAATATTATCTCACTTCCAGACACCAATAATTATCAACCTACCTTGATCAAACCTGATTGGTGGAAAGAAGATGAATATAGTGAATATCATTGTGGAAAAGGGCACAAGACAACTAGATGTTGGACACTTAAGAACATTATTCAAGACCTCATTGAAAATGGGACCATATCGATAGGAGATTCATAATGAAAAAACCAATGTTGATCATACCATATTCAAGAATCTCTTGTAAGACCATGATAAAGAGAAAGCCTCCAGTTTAGGGAACAACAATAGTGCCAACTATGCCACATTCAAACATGACTATAGCACTATCATTCTTAACATAATGCCCTTTGATGATCACATTGCTACCATCATCATAAATAAACCAAACTCATATTATGTTGTTGCTACTCATAGAACCAAGATAACTATTCCAAGACCTCCATCTAGTTCACAACCAAAGATTCAATATAACCTCTTGGAGCAGTTGGGAAAAACCCCATGCAAATCTCTATCTTGGAGCTCCTTTGCACATCCCCATAGCATAGATCTATCCTCGAAAAATCATTGCAAGAAGAATCTATCCCCACGAACCTAGATGTCAATGAATTTCAGGCCATGGTTGGATACCTAGCTATTCCACACCATGTCACCTTCTTCGAGGAAGACTTTTCCACACCAAAATTTGACCATAATGACACCTTACACCTTAAAGTCTGCATCGACAAATGCAAGATCAAATGAGTCCTAGTAGATGGTGGAGCAATTCTAAATATTTTCGCACTAAAATTAGTGAAAGCATTGGGATACTCTGAGAATTGTATATACCAAACAAAGAAAATCACTATCAAAGCTTATGATGATATTGAGCATTCGTCTGATGGTTTAATTTCACTTCCTATAAGAGTTGGCCCAACAATGCAAGATACAGTATTTCATGTCTTGGATTTGGATTTACATTACAATATTCTCCTTGGTCATCCTGGGATTCATGCTATGAGATCTATTCCTCCACCTACCATCAATGCCTTAAATTCCCACACAATGGCACTAAGATCATTATTCCACGCAAACCCGATCCTTTTCAGTATTGTTCAAACCTAAGAGGAACTGTTGAATGTCAAGTGCCCATCAATCAAGAGGCATCACCTTCCACCTCATCCACCATTCCATCTCACTGCATTGACCCATCTACCCTTGTCAAATCATCCACTCCATTCACCAAACCTTCCATGCCTAAGTTCCAGATCCAAGACAAAGGATGTAGAGAATATAACATGAAGAGTCTCTTTTTCATCAGAAAATTACCTAAATCCCTGAAGTCATATGACACAATGCATCCCATTGAGCCTAAGGTTATCATCCATAATCCCCCTACCACTTTCACTAGATGGGGGAAACTTTCCAAAGAATATCTAGGTAAGCACATTCTGACATGGTTGTACAGAGAATAAAAAGACACTGAATCTAAAAGGTTGCCAGTTGAACAGTATCCAAAAGGGTTCCAAATAATGAAGTGACAAGGATACGATGGACACAATGGTCTTGGCCTAAACAAATAAGGAATGATGGAACCCTTTCAACCTCTGAAGTTGATCAAACATCAAGGGCTAGGGTTCATACCTATAAAAGTGACTATTTTAGGTATCATATTACCTTTGAGTGAGGTTGCTAATGCTTTAGATGAGATCAACACATTTCAAGACCCTTGGGATTTTGATGTTGATTCCAATGAATATGAATGGTATTCCCTATCATCCACTACCTTTATGGGCTTAGATAAAAAATTTGGAATACTTGATGAGCCTCCCCTTGAAATGGAATTTAATCAAATTCTTACAATTAATCCCTCACTAAGCCTACCAAGCCCTCGTCCAAAAGCCCCTTTGAATAGAGAATAATGGATCAAACACTTTTGGGAAACTATTGATGTTGCCTCCTGGGAACCTAATGACTCTCCTTCCATATTTACCCTATCTTCCTACTCCATGACTCTTGATAACACTGATGATGGCTTACCCCTTTTCTACCCCAACTCATAGATTGGGATCAAGAAGACCCACCAAGTCTATACACTTTCAAGAATGACGAAGCAATCATTGAGTTTATGAGACTTCAAAGGAATAGCTAGTGGGGATCAGAAGGTTGGATTTTCTATAGAACTTGATTATGTAGCATACTTTGGTGAGGCTATCCTATCCTCTAGTCACAAAAGTGAAAATGATAAAAGTAAAAATAAAAATAATAGGTCTTCAGGTGAAAACTGAAAGGTGCCTGCTAAGCGTGAAAAAGTAAAAGTAAAGCACATATCCAAAGGTGAAAACCTCCCTGAGGTGCCTAAGGATGGAGGATTGGACTATATCCTAATAGACTGAGAGAGATCACCATTTCTAATAGAAGAAACAAAAGAGGTGAATATTGGAACACAAGACAATTCTAGAATCATATAGTTAGTAGCATCTTTGACCAACAAGGAAAAGCCCGAGTTCGCAATATTCTTTGCAGAAAGACAAGTCAATTTTTCTTGGTCATATGCAGGCATGCCTGGATTGGATCTCAAATTGGTTCTACATTAGTTACCACTGCTACCTAATGCTAAACCATACAAATATAAGCTAAGAAAAATGCATCCACGGATTGCACTCCTTGTCAAGGTAGAACTGAAGAAATTTATAGATGTTGGATTCATTAATTCTATCGATTATGTAGATTGGATATCAAACCTTGTTCCTGTCACTAAACTAAATGGTCAAATGAAAATCTACATGGATTTTAGAGATCTCAACAAATCTTGTCCCAAATATGATTTTCCTCTACCAAATATTGATATCATAGTAGACCTCATAGCTCAATATGAAATATTATCACTTATGGATGGATTCTCAGGTTATAACTAGATAAGAATTTCTATTGAAGATCAACCTAAAATAGATTTCACGTGTTTGGGGAAATTTATATTGGAATATGATGCCATTTGGAATGAAAATGCCAGAGCTACATATCAAAGGGCTATGACTATAATTTTTCATGACTACGTACATGTGCTTATGGAAGACTATGTTGATGACCTTCTCTCTAAATCTCTAGAATGAAGTGGAAATTTAGTAGTATTGGACAAGATTTTCACATGACTGGAAAAATACCAACTCAGGATAAATCCAAAGAAATGTGTTTTTCAGGGTCCAATTAGGAAAACTACTTGGATACATTGTCTCATGCAGAGGAACAAAAGTTGATCCTACAAAATTCAAAGCTATCTTATAAATTCCACCACCAACCAATATCAGTTAGTTGAGAACATTACAAGGAAAACTACAATGAATCTACAAATTCATTTCCCAATTAGCATACAAGATCAACCCATTCCAACATCTGTTAAGAAAAGGCATTCCCTTCAACTGGATAGAAAAGTATCAAGAAGCATTTGATTAGATCAAAAATTATCTACTAACTCCACTAGTCCTTATGCCTCCAATTGACAAAAAATATTTGATATTATATGTGACAGCAACAACATCAGCACTGGGGGCATTATTAGCATAAAATGATAATGATGGCAAAGAGAGGGCTATGCATTACATCAGCCACACCCTAGTTGGATATGAGTTGAAATATAGTCCTATTGAGTGAGCATGTATAGCAATGGTATTTGCAGCACAAAAATTGAGACATTACATGTTGAATCATAAGACAAAACTGATTGCCAAAATCGATCATCTGAAATATCTTCTCAGCAAAGAAGCATTGACAGGAAGACTAGCTAAGTGGGTTATGATGTTGGGTGAATATAACATTGAGTACATAGATTGAAAAGCAATAAAAGGACAAGTGATAGTAGATCAACTCATAGATGTGCCCATAAAAAAAGAACATCCTTTGATATCTGATTTCCTAGATGAATCGATCTTTGTTATAGACACACCAACTACATGGAGGTTATATTTTGATGGATCTTACAAAAGTCATGGTTCAGGAGCTAGAATTTTATTCATCACACCTCGAGGATATTCCATTCCTAAGTCATTATGAATAGTATTCCCCTGCACTAATAACATAGTAGAATATGAGGCATTGTTGATAGGACTTCGAATAGCAATAAAATGGAAAATCAAGGATCTTCAAGTCTACGGCGATTCATAGTTAGTGATAAATAAATTCAATGATGTTTATGATACCAAGGATGACAAATTGATGCCCTACAAGTGCATGGTGGATAGTTTCAAACTATACTTTGATAATGTTTCTTTTAAATAGATCTCGAGAATCTAGAACAAAGTAGTTGACACAATGGCTACCATCGGATCTCTCTTGGACATTCCTATTAATGCATCACAATACAAGTTCTTGGTACAATAGTTTTTGATCCCTGCATTCGATATCCCCAAAACTGAACTTGTGTGTGAACTTTTTGGTCTTGATTCACCTTGGTACAAAGACATTTATGCCTATTTCCATGACCAGATTATACCTCTTGACTTGTCCCTTAACCAATGTAAAACTTTTATCTGAAAATAATCTAAATATGCCATCATCGGAGACACCCTTTATCATTGTAGCTAAGATAGTACCCTCCTTCGATGGCTCGACTCAAATGAAGCACAAACATCCTTATAAGAGGTACATCATGGTATATGTGGATCTCACTCTGTTGGTCCTACCTTAGCCAAAGATCTCATGAGAACAGGATATTACTAGCCTACAATGGAACATGATTCCTATCACTTTGTGAAGAAATACCACCAATGTCAAATTCATGGAGATATTATACATGAACCAGCTCAGGAATTGTAGTTGCTTACTTCTCCATGGTCATTTTCTTAATAGGGATTTGACCTCATAGGAAAGATCCATCCCACCTCTGCTAATGGACACAAGTTTATCCTTGTCGCTACTGAGTACTTTACAAAATGGATCAAAGTCATCTCACTGACTTACATCACTAGAAACCAAATAGCCAAATTCATCCTAAATTACATCATTTATCATTATGGTATCCCAAAGTCCATCATGACAGATAGTGGTTGCCCTTTCAAAAATTAGGATGTTTGTGAGCTTTGTGAAAAATTCCATATTCAGCATCATTTTGCTACTCTATATTATCCCCAAGGTAATGGTCAAGTTGAGGTGTCTAATAAGACTATCCTTAAAAAACTTAAAGAAGACTATCAATGATGTTGGTTGTGACTGGCACCTACAACTTAATCTTGCTTTATGGGCCTATCACACCAGTATTTGAACCCCTACAAGAGCCACTCCATATTCCCTTTTCTATGGATCTAAAGCAATACTTCCTATAGAGGTTGAGTTACCATCCCTACGAGTCTCCAGCAAGGCTTGATTGATCAAGTAGAATTCCATGTATCCCATCTATAAGAGCTAGAGTTACCAGATGAAAAGAGCCAGAATGCTTTGACACATTTACAAGCATATCATAATCTCCCCTGATGCAGTTACAATAAGAAGGTTCATTCTAGAAGTTTTGACATTATTAACTTAGTCCTAAAAGAAAATACGAAGAATCAAGTAGAACAAGAAAAACTTGGGAAGTTTGAGCCTAATTGGTTGGGCTCGTATATTGTCACAATAGTATATGGATCTAGTGCTTATTATGTTTCTACTCCTGAAGGATAACCATTTCCCAAACCTATCAACAACATGCACCTTCGCAATTTTTACACTTGATTCTTAGAGTATCCCTTAAAAAGTCAAAAAGACAAAAAAAATCACTAAAATAAAAAAAAATGGTCATCATGATGAAAACTTGGCAAATAGGGGTCTTGGTGACAATAGAAAAAAATCAAAAATAAAAAATAGAGAAATAATTCATCCAAAATTGAAAACCACTTCGTTGGCACTTTGGATAAGTACCATAGTGAAAACTTGGCAAACAGGTGCCATGTGTAGTCAGTCTATGCTCCTTCATCTACTGTCACTCCATTTGGTCCCTTCATTTGTTCACACTCATCCCTCATCCATAATAAAGCTTCGTCCTCCTTCTATGGCCTAAAAACCACCAACATTTAGTATCTTTTGCTTTCATAACCATCTGTCAAACTCATCACTACCCCTTGTGCATAGTACATTGGTCCTATACCTGACTAGGGGAAATTCCTTGACTTACATCTTTATGGGATCCAACGCATGGTATCAGCCTTTTAAAACCTTCAAAATCCATAACAATCATAAAATGTCCTAAAAAAAATAAAAATAAAAAAACCATCAAAATCCAAAAAAAAAAAAACACTTAAAAATCCAAAAAATCATAAACCATCAAAATCCAAAAACATCAGAAAACTTCAAAACTTCCAAAAATAGAGTGTGAATGTGAGTCTGTGTCAATCTATGTTAGAGTGGTTGAACTTCATTGTCTCTACACATTTGCTACATAGGAAAGGCTCATCTTAAATGGGCCCTCGAGACATTAGGTCAGTCCTTTTAGGTTTTCCAAATAAAATCATGACTCGGTCTTTTGTCGAAGAAGGAAAATTCAGGTTGTGTCGAACTACAAGGTATTTGCATGTACAAAATAGGAAAGGCCATCAATCGATGAGCCCCTAAGGCCACCTAGGTCATTCCTTTAGGGTTTGTCAAGTCTGGTCATACTCTTGGTCCACAAGCAATCATCATTTGAACCAAATCATGAATCAACAGACAAACATATCCAACAAATCTTTCAATCAATCAATCATTTTTCACATCAACTTTATCAAATGTGTCCCCTACCTTAAATAAGAAGTGTCCTTCCTAAAGTTGGGTATCATCACATCGCTTGGTCATATCAATAAATCTTGTCAACCTTGTCAATCAATCTTTCCTTAATCAGGATGTGTCTTTCCTGAAGTCAAGTGCAATGAACCAAATCAATCAATCTTTATCAAACCAATCAATCTTCGTCAATCAATCTTGCCTTCATCAAGATGTGTCCTTCTTTAAACTAGGTATTGTCAATCAAATCAATTTTTCAACCTTTGTCAACTTATTGATCCTTGTAAAACTTATCAAGCAAATTTTGTCATCTTGATCACCCTAATCTATCATATCACATAATCTTATCAATACTTTTGGCAAACACTTTGTTGGTCTAGATTTGTCTTGTCTTTTTGATTGGTTCTAGGTCATGTTACTAGTCTCCTCGAGGATGTCCTATTAACATATTTAGAGGGATGTTGATGGATCATGGCCCCTTTTCTTTGTTTGTTGCTATGGCTTGTCTTGGAAAAAATATTGGGATAATTGGATCCTTAGTATGAGTTGGGGCATTCCTTGTCTTTTGACTACTTTTCTCTCACAAATTGTCACCTTGCACACCTTGGTCTATGTCATACCATGGTTTTTGTGTTCCATTTTCAATACCTTTTTTTCCCAATGATGATAAATATAAAAATGAAAGTACGAAGGTTGGTCCCTTATCACCTACTATCTAAATTTCCGTCTCCATTTTCCTTTCATTTTCACACTAACATCCATCCTCTTACATGTTCACATTTATTCTATCTACATCTTGACCGATTCTTGTGACACAAAAAAAAATATATCTTGCATGCATAATCATGTTAGATAGCATCATATACAATACCATCATCATAGAAATAATTTTCATATTAGGTCACATATATTTGCATAAGAATATACAAAAAACACAAAATGCATTCATATAGAATTCGTCATCATACTAGCATCACCATTAGAACCTTATCATATCAGTATTCCATTTCACATTCCATTATATCATATGACATGGCATTTCCCATCAATTGCATCCCATACATACAATATCACATCAATAGAAAAATGACATATTATAACCACTCTCACATCTTACATTCATATTAGACATTATCTATCATGGAATTTAGCATTATCACATAAGAATTTTCTAATAACACTGAACTACATTTTACACATATTGCATCATGTTAATAATAATACTATAACATTAAGCATCATATTTTGCATTCACATCACACATTTCCATTAAACATTTTGTATTAGCATATAACCATCTCATAACATTAACACTACATTACATCAATAAATTTCCACATCATGTCACATCAGGTCATTCCCATTACACATGGCATAATAAAAGCATCTATAATAAACATTATCATAAAAACATTAGGTCATCCATATTGCATATCATAAAAGCATAAACATAATCATAAAAAATTGATCATAAAACATCGTAGATCATCATCATATAAAATGCATCAACAAACACCATAATCATAGCATTAATATCCATCACATAGCATGTCATCATAAATACATAAACACATGACAATGCATATCATCAGTCGCCGCCAAAATCATATCATATATATATATATATATATATATATATATATATATCGCTCAAAAAAATAATGTGTCACAAGTATAAATGTCAAGATGTGTCCAATTAAAGTGGAGCTCGTAGGCTCGATAATACAATATCAGTGTCTAAGAAATGTCAAACATACACAACAAGATGAGCTATCCAGAACTTCCCTAATCTCCTATTCCTGGGGAATCCTCCCTATGTGGTTCATATATGAGTCTTTGCTCTATAGTAGGAGGCTTATCATATAGAGTAGCCCATCTAGCATCTGAATTCTCACCCTCATACCTACTTTGTGTCCATCCGTTGTGGGTCCTACTCCGTGACCTACCCCATGAACCACTATCAATCTTAGAGAGTGAAGGCTCTCTCCTCTCAGGTGGTACCAATCTCTCATACAAGTCCCTGTAATATTGACTAGCCCTTCTAACCCTAGCATACTCTCATGCAACCTCAACAATAGACCCACTACATGTGGCTATGAAATCTATCATCGTTGCTTGGTTTATTGATGACTAATAATTTCTATATCCTTCTCCACTTGAAATAAATATCTCTCAACCTTAAGGTTGTCTCACTTAGTTGTAACTATCCTCAACTCCGCCTCCAATGCCTATATACATGCCTATAGCATGGCTACCCCATGATCAACAGTCCCATCATTTGCTCAGCCCTCCTCTCCCACATCTCCCATAATGATCCTCTCATAGAGGATCAAATCTACCTCATTCATCTCAACCTCCTCCTCTCCTCCTCCTAGCAACTCATGTCCACCCTCTCCCCAAGTCTCAACCTCCATTGCCTCTAGCTACACCACCTTTTCATGCTACTCTCCTACCTATACCAGAACCTTTGCTACCACCCTAACCTCCAGCTTGTCCTCCTCCATCTCCTCCTCCTCCTAGATAGGTGGAAGTTGTCCTTCCACCCATTTCCCTCCACCCCTCCTCCGCCTATGATGGTATCCTCCTCCTCCTCATCCTCCTCCATCTCCCTATCCTTCATCTCCTCCATCCCTACCACCTCTGCCTCCCCGATGACCTCCCATGCCCCTGACTCTATGCTCTATTGGCACTAGATAATATGGATCTATGAGTGGAATGGGTCTATGTACTAACCACCATACATCATACTCTAGTGTAGTCCCTGCATCTACCTCCCCACCTCGCCATTCCCAATCTAGTGCCTACATGGAATCTATCTCATGCTCAATTGTACTGATCACAATCTGTGGAACCCAAGGATGCACCTTTTGTGATGACCATCCATACTTTTTTGTGCCAACTAAGACCCCTTTTCATGCACCAAACTATCGTTTGACCCTCTCTGGAAAGTACATCTCAATAATGTGTTGCAACTACACTGTTTTCTCTATCAGATACCTAGGTTGTCAACACCAAGGCAAGTGGTCATCCTCATCTATCCATAATTAGTAGGTCTTATACAATCTCTAAATAAATCTCACCAATGTGTCTAGACCATGTCTCTAGTAACCCACATCTTCAACATGTGTCTGAGTCAATTCTCCATGATAAATAAAAGCATATGGTGCATTTCCCACTATTTTTCAAACCACTGTTGGCTGAAACACCGCTATGTGCTCCCACACCCAAACTATCAACAATGTCACTCCACAGCTCAAACTCTATCCACCTCTATAAGTGATATCACATAACTAAAAATAAAGCATGCCCAATAGACATGTCCCCCATGCATAGATAGTCCCTAAAGCAACCATTGATCTGAGCGTCTCTCCCCATCCCATTGGAAAACTGTGGCCCCTGCGATATGGAATCTGAACCCCTACTATCAATGCACATAACACATAGTCAAATCAAACATATGTCTCTACTAGGGTCTCCCATCAGATCTCATATCTTTGGATCCCAAGCTCTGCATCATCATCAATCTCATAATTGTCGTGTATGTAGCACCTACGTTGGATCATATCAAACTCACTCTCCATGAATGGGTAGCCTCAATATCCGATATACATCCTCCAAGGTGACTGTCACCTCCCCTATCATCAAATGGAAGTTTCTCATCTCTGAGTGCCTCCACTCTACTAGTATTGTTAACATCCCCTTGTTCGCCCTAATCATGGGCATATAGGTCACATAGAATAGGCCTAGGTCCAAAAGTGGTTGTTGCTCCTCCTCACCGAACTGGTCTCGTAGTCAAAACATCTAGTCTCGACTCACTAGTATAAATCATAGGTAGTTGCTCCTAAAATCACCATGCAACCAATAATTTCAATCCTAGACCTTCAGTTGACCATTAAAACCTAGTTTGACCAAGTAAAAATTTCCTATTTTGGGGAAAAATTTTAACCAGTCAATTACATCACAATTTTCAACAAATGTGTCACACATATTCATACTAGCTCCTAACTATAATTATGTTGCTCACCTAATTCATGTGTCACTTCGTACAACACATGCATCACAACCAATCATTTGTGTCATTCCTGACTGTATATGTAGCTCGAAAAGTTAATTGTGTCACATAAATTTATGTGCCGCACTGCAAACACTTCTACCCCTAACCTAATGCAATTGCATCTTGTCGAGATGATTATGGTGAAGCACTTATCGAATGCATCAAACATGAATTCAATTGCATCATAAAATATTGTGACACGATTTCTTGCTTAATTATTTCCTAAGCTAAATGCATGCAAAACAAAAACAAGAAAAGTTGGGCTAGTAATACATACATGGGGGGCACTCCCTTAGGACGGAGGCAGCTGTGGATCCTATATGCATGTTGGTTGGCCTCTGTAACATGTGAAATTCTTGCTAACTAATCACTCTAAGCTCTCGATATTTCTAAATTTGGATTGTGAAAATGACCCCTTTTCAACTTCAAATTGTCATTTATAGGTTCAAAATTAGGGTTTTTGACCTGCCTTGCCTACTGGTTGCACCTTTTGAAGCCCTTGACCTTGAATTTCACCCCTTTATCAATCTTGAAACTCGATTTCATCTTCACCATCACATTCCTGATCGTCCATTTGTCTTATTGTTACAATTTTCCAAATTTTTAGAAAATTTATCAAATTTTCTTGAGGGGGAATACATGTACCTTGTCACCACCAGGGCATACTAGGGCATGATATGAACCTAATTTTCATTTTCTTTCTTTGACACAACGCTTAAATCACATTACATCAAAAAGGGGCAAAATGTATGATGAGCCTAGTTTTTGGTCTTAATTTGGGTACAATCCATAGTTTATTTGTTGAAATTGACATGGACTTTGATAATTAAATGTTGGTATTTATATAGTGTTTCCCTCAAAACCATAGACATTGGGTTTAATTCCATTTCTGCCAGTTTTAATGACATTAGTTATTATGTGGACTATCTATATTAATTTTGCATGCAGTTGATGAATGTTCTTTAAGGTGGTTCTAGATGTGCAATTATTATGCATACTAACATTGCCATGTAGACGCACTTGGGGATGATTGAGGAATGTAGTCGCTAGCTGGTCATTACTAAGGAGTAGTTCGAAGGTCAACTGGAGAAAGATGGCAGAGATTCCACCTGACAGCCACATGTAACTGCCTTATATTGATCTTGCACGATGTTGAGCAGCCGTGGATGTTACTTCAGTGATTGAGTTTGTGTTTGGACTTGCATGTCTGGCCGGATTCCCTACATGTGTATCCACCCTCCATTCTTTTCTCTTCTTTCCCTAAATGGCATCCTCCTAGTTAGTGGGAGTTGACTGCCCTTTTTAGTGGGTAGAATAAATAAAGTTTGGATTCTCATTCTTCGAGAGTTCGAGAGTCTGAAGCTTACCAAATTGTTGATATTGTATCTGATAGTTTACTAAGCATTTCCAGACATGCTACTATTTTATAATTGCATTTCCAAATGAATAATATGAAGTTTTGAGTTGAGAATTTGAGTTTATATTAGTTTTAGAGGATACTCATCCAAGGGGGCCCACTTGGTGAGTAATCAATTCCTTACTTTAGTTAGATTAGTTATTAGTTTTTATTTAGTGCTTAGTTCATAATTTGGCACTGACTATTCCTACAGCCACTAGAATTCGATTTTGTGACTATCCCTACAGCCAAAGCAGACAGAGTAGTTCCTTGTTTTTTGTTCATATTTTCATTCCTATCATGCATGTTCAGCTTAGTTTAATTGATGAGTGATGTTTAGTATTTACTTTGTTCCTTTCCATGCAATTTACTTTCAGTATTCAATCTTTCTTAGTTGTAGAATGAAGATGACTACTTTGAAGTTCCTAGTGCACATACTATGTTGACCCATTTCAAGTTCACATCCCTGGGTTGACAATTTAAATGTACCTTCATGATGGTTAAAATGGCTATTTGGGTTAGATGTCCAATCTTTGAATCACGGTTGTAAAGGCTTAGTTATTAAGATCATTGTAGGAGGCCAACATTTTTGGCGCCATTGTCGGGTATGGTGTCAAACTAGGGAGTTCTTTGAAGCCATTTCTATTTTTCTTTCTGCTGTAGTATTTTCTGGAGTTTTCTCTTATTGTTTAGAATTTATGATCCACTATTGTTTTAGAAATTCTTTGTGTGAGTTGACTGATGTTGAGTGATACCGCATGCATAGAAGAAGAGGAGATGCTTATGTGATATTCCTTCCTAATAATCCAGAACCATTTCAGCTAGTAGAGCTTCCAAATCTTCCTAGAAACAAAGAAGAAGAAGAGCCACATCCCTTTGCTGATACATTACCTGACTTAACCAATTTTGAAGTTTCCCTTGAAGATAAAAATCTAGTTGAAGAACCCTTTACTTTGGAACTTCATCAAGCAGGCATGGATGATGTAAATGGAAACATGTGTAATAGGCAGAACCAACTAGATTTTCCATTTCCCATTGCTCAAAAAAATGAAGTATACAACCTCAAAAATATCACTACTTCAGTACTTCCTAAATTCTATGAGCTTGTCACAAAAGATCCTGATACATTCTTGTTTGAGTTTGATATACTCTACAAAAGCTATGACTAAACCACTGATGCCCATAGGCTTAATCTATTTCCTACCACTTTGAAAGAAACTACATTAAGATGGTTTATGAGCCTTGGCAGAGATACTGTGGAGACTTGGGAGGACATGAAAACTAAGTTCCTTGAGAAATACAAAGAGTATTGTAGGGGTAGTGATATGAGAGGAGGAGATATTTTTAGAATGCAGCAAAAGAAAGATGAAAGCTTGGAGGATTTCATTTCAAGGTTTATGCTTTGTTTGCAGAAATCTCCACATCATACACTCAATGAAGACTTGAAAAAGTTGCTATTCTTGAGAGGAATTAATGAAAGTTGCATTGATGCCTTAGACCTTATGGTAGGAGGAGATGTCACTCAAGTTCCTTGGGAGGATATTAACAAGATATGCCTGAATTATTCTAGGGAAGCCTCAAAGAAAGTATGGGTAAGTCATCCACCAATGGATTTTCAAGGATGGAGATTACTCATTTGCTGGCATATTTCAAGCAAGATATCATAAATAATCTAGCTACTCAGCTGCATACACTTCAAGCCAAGAAGAAACATGAGGAGGTAGAGGAAATGCTAACAAAGTATTTCCCTCATTGCAGACAAAAGAAGAAGGATTGCAGATGTAAGATGGTAGCTAACATTGACAGCAAGCAGATTCCACTTAAGTTTAAACCAATCCAGACTGAGGAAGATCAAGTCTACTTTGTTGCATAGAAAAGGCCATGGGCTCCAAGACAAGGTATGCCACCAGATCTGTTATCTTTTGTTGGATCATATTTTAATTCCTATTCATCTGGTAACCAGTGGTAGCCCCCATGTTCATCCAACTATGGAGGATATCCACCACAGTCTTGGGGTAACTCTCCAAATGCTTGGCCCAATTATCAAAATTTTGCACCTCAATGGCAACAGCCTTAGGGGAATTGATAGCAGTTTCAAGGACCTTGGAATCCACCTCCAGGAAACTGGCAACAAGCATCCCAATGGAGAGTTGGAAAACAGTGGCCAAATCAAACAACTAGTTACATGCAGCCACCTTCTCAACCCCAACAGCCTACTATCACACCTCCCCCTACCAATCCCAACCCAAATGTGCCTAGACCCACTCAATTACTAGCTCAACCCACACCTAACCCAAATAATAAACCACAACATCAACCTGTATACTTTGTTGATCCAAATCAATTTCCTACATATGTTGTGATTTTAAGTAACATACGTTTGCGTTCAGGAACCACTCTGCCAAATCCTTCCACACCCATCATCACTGAGCTTCCTATGGAAGAAGAATAACCACTGAATTTTCCCATTCAGCCTGGTGCACTTACAAATCCTAAACCGGTTCCAACCAAACAAAAGGAAGACAAGGAGAAGACCACTTTTGACATTCTAGACTAGTTGAAGCATATATGTGTCAAGATACCCCTAATCCAAGCCATAAAAGATGTCCCTATATATGGCAAAGCAATCAAAGAAGCATGCCTCAAGACGTCAGGTAGGAAAAAGAAAGACCCAACTACAATTCATGCAGTGGGATAGCTGGCTGACATTATGCTTGGAAAAGTGACTATCCCCAAGTACAATGATCCAGGTAGTCTTGTGGTTGAACTTATTATCAATGGGACACACATAAAGAATGTTTTAATTGACTTGGGGTCAGCAATAAATGTGATGACTAAGGACATCCTGCAACAACTGAACATTGTGAATATGTTATCCACTCCTACTATCATGTAGCTTGTTGATAGCTCCGTTGTTAAGCATGATGGCATAGTAGAGGACCTTGTGGTGATTCTAGATTCTTGGGAGTATCCAACCAGCTTCATGATTCTTTCTCCTAAAGCTACACTAGGCGGGTATCCTATCATCCTTGGAAGGCCATGGTTAGCAACAACAGATGCTTATATTGGATGTCAGTCAGGTGACATGACCATTTCTGATCGAAAGAGCACCAAAAATCTTGTCCTATATCCTCCTTCTCAGCCATCCCATGTTCAGGATAATCCTGTATGGCCGCATGTAGGTGAAAAGGTCGAGGAAGCTAACTCTGTGATGCATCTTATGATGTTAGGGAGAAGCCCATTCCTTTAGCTTCAAGATGAATATGAAGTGTTATATAATATAATTCAGAACCATTGTGAGATAGAGGAGGTGCCACCCTCTCATGTGTCTAGTTCTATTGATCCTGTGAAGACACTTATGCTTGCTCTACATGATCTTCCTGTAGCCACTATTTCTATGGACAGACTCCCTGCAGCCACTCTTCCTGCAGCCATTCTTCTTGCAGACAAACTTCCTGCAGCAACAGGTATGTTCCACACAATTCTACCATATGAACTTAAGCTACCATATATTAATGAAACAACTATGATAGAGTTAACTACATAAGTACAGGTATTCAAGGGAAAATCTTTGAATATTAACAACAAATTGGGAGAAAACAACAGTTGTCATTGATAAATTTGTTGAAGGCCCACCAAAATGCATTTGCATGGGATTAGCATGATATGAAAGGCCTGGACCCCAAGCTTTGAACCCATAGGATATATACCAAGGATGATTTTCATCTGGTCAAGCAGCCACAAAGAAGAATCAACCCTGCATTGAGGGAGATTGTTAAAACAGAGCTGCAAAAGTTGCTAGATGTAGGATTTATCTATCCTATCTCAGATAGCCAGTGGGTGTCCCCATTGGTGATTGTGCCCAAGAAGGGAGGAAGATGGTGAGTTTGTATTGATTATAGAGAACTCAATGCTTCTACTAAGAAAGACCATTTTCCTTTTCCTTTTATTGATCAAGTGTTGGACTCATTTGCAGTAAAGCAATACTTCTCTTTCCTTGAAGGATTCATTGGATACAAACAAATTCAAATTGCACCTGAGGAATAGGAGAAAACAACCTTCACATGTACATGGGGGAAATATGCCTATTCAATACTTCCCTTTGGTTTATGCAACACACCTACAACCTTTCAAAGAGTAGTCATCAACATATTTTCAGATATCTCTCTTGATTGCATGGAAATCTATATGGATGAATTTACCACTTAAGGTGCTGATTTTGATGAAGCATTAGAGAATATCAGGAAAGTATTACAGAGATTTGAAGACCAAAATCTCTCTTTAAACAGTGAGAAGTGCTTCATGATGATGCAGGAAGGTGTAGTTCTTCGTCACCACATTTCCCACAAAGGAATTCAGGTAGATCCTGCAAAAATTGAGGTAATTAATAATCTACCTACACCTACAAAATAAAAAGATGTTAGGAGTTTCTTGGGACATGCAGGATATTGCAGGCATTTCATCAAAGACTTCAATAAAATAGCATCACCCTTGTATACACCCTTGACTAAAGATGTTGAATTTTAGTGGACAGAAGATTGTGCCACAACATTTTCTGACTTGAAGGTAGCCTTGACTCATGCCCTGTACTTAAGGGACCTAATTGGGAAATTATTTTTCACATCCACAGTAATGCATCAAATTATTCTATAGGAGCAGTCTTAGGACAGAAAGAAGGAGTCATTGAAAATGCCATTTATTTTGTCAGTAAAAATTTACAAGGAGTTGAATTTAATTATATAGTCACAGAAAAAGAAATGTTGGTAGTAATCTACGCCCTAAACAAATTTAGGCACTACATAACAGGCTACCAAATCTTTGTGCACACTGATCATGCAGCCATCAGATATCTCATGAACAAACCTTTGATTTCAGGAAGGTTAGCCAAATGGTTATTGTTGATGCAGGAGTTTGACATAACCATTATGGATAAACATGGAAAGGCCAATGTTGTTGCAGATTTTCTTTCTAGACTAACCACATCATAAGACAATTAGGCCATAGATGACTCCTTTCCTGATGAGCATCTATTTTTTATTACTGTGCACACACCCTGGTATGTTGACATATCTAATTACCTTGTGACAAGGAGATTTCATCCTCACTTCTCTCCAAAAGAAAGAAGAGTACTCATTGAAAATTCTTTCCCTTTTACATGGATTGTTGGATGCTTGTTTTATACTAGACCGGATCATGTTATGAGAAGATTCCTGAGGGAAGATGAGACATATGACATTCTGCATGCATGCCATGATGAACCCTATGGAGTGAATTTTGCAATTAAAAGGATAGCAATGAAGATTTTGAACACAGGTTACTATTGGCCTACACTCCACAAGGATGCATAAGATATACAAGGAAATGTGATAGGTGTCAAAGAATGGGCAGGCCAACCAAATTAGATGAGATGCCACTCTATCTCCAAGTTGTAGTCACTCCCTTGGACAAGTGGAGATTGGATTTTGTGAGACCCATTGATCCCCATCAAATGGTAAGTCTCATATCCTGGTATGCACTAATTATGTAACTAAATGGGTAGAAGTCAAGGCCATAAAACATGCTAGAGACAAAAAAGTTATAGAATTTCTTTATAAATAAATTTTCACACGATATGGAGTGCCAAGAGAAATAATAACTAACCAAGGACCTCAATTTACCTCAACACTTTTTACAACACTAGTTAATGAATATAACATAAGCATAGGAAATCCACTCCTTATCACCCCCAGGCCAATGGACAAGTTGAGGTGACCAACAGAGAGATTGAAGCCACCCTAACCAAAATAGTGGCCATTCATAGGAAGGATTGGGAAAATAGATTATCAAAAGCAATTTGGGCCTACAGAACCACCTAGAAAACTATTGCAAGCTTCACTCCATTTGAGCTACTGTATGGGAAGCAGCTATGATTCCTATTGAATTCAAACACAAAACTCTTAGAACTGCAGTAGACTTAGGGATGAATATTTTTGAGGCACAAAAAGAAAGAATCATGCAATTGAGTGCTTTAGATGAGATGAGGAAGACAACTTTGCACCACACTGAAGTCATGCAGAATCAAAGAATCAAATGGCATGACAAATTTATCAAAGAGAAGAAATTTCAGCCAAGAGACTAGGCATTTCTTTATGACTCATGATATCAAGACAATGAACGAAAATTGCAGACAAGGTGGCTAGGACCATATGAAGTTGTTGAGGTCTTTCCCAATGGATTTTTTTAGCTCACCACCATTGATCCTATCAGATTCATATTACTATTCAATGGTCATTGTATCAGATTGTATCACAAACCAGCTTCCAAAGAAGAGTTCCTGCAGCAATTCAACCAACCTGCAGCCAAAGGTAGTGGACCTAGTGTCCCTCCTTCTGGTTAATTAAGGTACGTACTTGTCATAATAAAGACTTCTAATTTTGTAGAAGTTCATTTCTTCACCCATCCCCATCTACCCATCTGTACCACCTTTCTCTCTCTTCCATCACTTCATTCCACCTCACATAATTCCACTTCATCATTATTGATTGCTCAATTTATTTCCTCAAAAGGTGAATGGTACTTTCTCCATGATCTTTGCAATGTATCCTCCACAATTTCAGGTATGTGTGCATCAATTTCTATCTTAATTACCTTTTTAGTTCATTCATTTAATCATTGTACGATTAGTATGGACGTTCACATAATTTTCATACCCCCTATCAAATCACTACTACCATCTTGCATGTGTGGGCACATGTCCAAATTTAGTTTTGGGGGGAAGGAAAGATGCTGGTACATTGTCCACATGTCAGTCCATAATTTGTCTATGCCACTAGATCTAGCTGAGCCTATTTAAAATTTGAAATGGGGGATGGCTCGTATCTGTGATGTGACACTAAATTGTCACCGCTATTCCTTTTCATCATAACTCCTTTTATTACCTCATCATTTCCATTATTGACCTTGTCATAATCTCGAATTACAAAGGAAGAAAATAGAAAAGGAAAATTCAGTCGACATTGGTGCAGGACAATTTTAGCTAACAAGTGTTGCAAAAAGGAATTTGTTCTTAGAAAGGAATTATAGGAAAAGAATTCTATAGAGTGATAGTGATTACAGAAAATGGGAGGCGGACTAATTCGAAATGAGCCTTCGGCTCATGATACCTTATTGCAGGATGCACAGTGCCTGACTGAATTTCAAAATTGTGGCTGGTTGGACTACTTCCTAAATTTGTACGGTTTTGATGAAGGCATTGCACTTGAGTTCGCTCAAACATTCTCAAAGGGAAAAGATACGGTAAAAGGACTGGAAGTTATGGCAACTGAGGAGAGAATTGCATAAGTTACAGGGTTACCTACTAACGGCGAGCTTTACCCTGTTTCTAGAGACGCCAGGTCAACAAGGGCCATATTCATAATGCATGGTGACCCTCCAATCAGCATAGACAAGCAGGGTGCCAAAATAACATCTTTGTCTGAACCATGGAAGTAGGCAGCCATCTACATTATCAGGTACCTCACTTGTGAAGGTCGATTGTCAAATTTACATTCAGTGCATTTCAAACTTTTGAGTCATGTGAGGCATGGAAGAAGGATGAATATACCTAATGTCTTATACAACCTTCTCTCCATCATGGCAGTTGAAACACAAAAAGGTAGGGACAAATTTGTCTCACACCATTTCCGTATTAAATTGTTGGTTGAAAAATATTTGCATGATGTAGCACCCGAGATGACATGGGAGGAATTTGTAAATGTTAATCAATTTAGACCTAAGCAGCCACAACCTAGGGCTTTACCTTAGACACGAAGGTCTAGCATGAGAATAATTACAGCTGAAGCCACCCCTAGTGCTTCAACCTCTAGTTTTGGCTCTGGTACAAATTCTCCACAGCAAAAGGGGCCATAGACATTAGTTCCTCTGAAACAGGGCACTTTGGAAAAGAATGTTTTTCATCAGACTCTGATGATGATGTTCCACTAGAAACCCTAGCAAGAACTAGGACACATAAAAAGAAGGCAGAGGTAGGAAAAGGAAAATCTAAAAAATAGCTTGTGGAAAGAGAGGTGTCAAGTCCTAAGAAGAGAAAGGCTGACACTATTCATCCTGCAGCCAAAGGAAAATGTGAAATCCCTCTCAAGAAATCAAAACCAGCGGTTGATATGCCTTCATGGAAAAACCCTAAGTGTGGAAGGACATCACACAAGAGCACAAGGGATCCAATGGGGCAGGAAAATTTCAAAGAAAAGGATGTATTCAAAGAGGCGGCAAAAATGACCCTGGCGGATCTTCCTTCCATTGCTGAGGAAGTTGAAATTCAAGAACATGAGGAAAATTTGGAGTTCTTGTAGCAAGACCAAGAGTTAGATCAATATTTCCTATAGCAACTATAGGAACAACAAGAAGAGGCCATGTAGCAAGAAGTGGGAGAAGAAATTGTGCCTCCCCAGCCTGAGCCAGTAAGACAGCCTGAATCTATGCAAATCGTGCTATATGGGGCATAGCCATCAACAAAAACCCTGGTAGGAATTCATAATCCTCTTGATTTTTCAGTGTATACAAAAAATTTAAATTTATGGAAAGAATTACAAAAGCGAGAGGAAGAATGGAAAAAGGAAAGGCGAAGATTGAAAAAGGAAATTGAAGAGAGGGATGAAATTACTAAAGAAAAGAATGAGGAGATTGCCTCTCTAAAAGAGAGGGTGGGCAGCATTGCAACCTTGGTGCCACATATTTTAGAATGTAGAACACCTCCAAGAGTTTATGCTCTGCACTTGAAGGAAAAATATCTCTCTTTTCAGCTATCAAAACACATATCAAGTTTCAATCCTTCAATTGAGACCCCCACTGAATTTTTTAATGCTTATAGGATTGCCTCCCCTGAAATGAAAAATTTTCTATGTGTATTATTTACATAATTTTGTTGTAACTCAAGACCAAGACTGGAACCCATTGCTATATGCTGGAGATATCCAACTAAGAGCATTCATGTCTTGAGTGCAAAATGAGATTATCTGGGGAGAGAAATACAATGCTTATAGGATGATTAAATACAATATCCCTTTGGCCATTAAAGTAGAATCAAGAAACCTCGAAGATATTTATAGAGACTGGACATGCTTTTCAAGCCTAGTTATGGTAACAGGATTATGCCTTGGATTGAGGTAGTTTACAGTGAATATGAGGTGAAGAAAGCAGAAAAAGAGGACACCATGAAAGGATATCTATCAGAGAGATGGAACACTTTGATTGATGAGATGAAATAGGCTGAACCTCATTCCGTCCAAAACTATCATGCAACAATAAAGAGGATTGAAAGGTACATCCATCTTGGGAGAGAAAAGGGCCGAGAATGGCTTCCCTTGACTTTTCATCCACATATCCTCTTGTGGCATGTTCCAAATTTTAGATTATACCGTTATGACATTGCTAAAGAAAGACAAAGATGGAAAAGACTTGATAGAATGTGAGGATTCTACTGGGACCCTAACTCACACTCAGCAGACACTGATATTGAATAGCTATCAGTTGCAAATTTCAGAGCTTTGACTAGGCAAAAAAATAGCTCTTCCTTTGTTGGAGGACAAGCAAAATGTTAAGTTGGGGGTAGTGATGAGCCTAGTTTTTGGTCTTAATTTGGGTAGAATCCATAGTTTATTTGTTGAAGTTGACATGGAATTTCATAATTAAATGTTGGTATTTCTATAATGTTTCCCTCAAACCATAGACATCGGGTTTAATTCCATTTCTTCTAGTTTTAATGACATTACCTATTATGCGGACTATCTATATTAATTTTACATGTGGTTGATGAATTTTCTTTAAGGTGGTTCTAGATATGCATTATTATGCGTACTAACATTGCCATGTAGATGCACTTGAGGATGCTAATTTGAGGAATACAGCCGCCAGCTGGTCAATACTACGGAGGCGTTTGAAGTTTAACTGGAGAACGACGATAGAGATTCCCCCTGATAGCCACATGTAACCACCTTATATTGATCTCGCACGATGTTGAGCAGCTGCTGGAATTACTACAGTGATTGATTCTATGTTTGGACTTGCATGTCTGACCAGATTCCCTGCATGTGTAACCGCCCTCCATTCTTTTCTTTGTTTTCCCTAAATGGCGTCCACCCAGGTAGTGGGAGTTGACTGCCTTGTTTAGTGGGTAGGATAAATAAAGTTTAGATTCTCCTTCTTCAAGAGGTCAAGAGTTTGAAGGTTAACAAGTTGCTGATGTTGTATCTGATAGTTTACTAAGCATTTCCAAACATGCTACTCTTTTGTAATTGCATTTTCGAATGAATAAGATGAAGTTCTGAGTTGAGCATTTGAGTTTACATTATTTTTAGAGGATACTCATCCAAGGGGGGCCCACTTGGTGAGTAATATTTTCCTTAGTTTAGTTAGATTATTTATTAGTTTTTGTTTAGTGCTTAGTTCAGAATTTGGCACTAATTGTTCCTACAGCCACTAGAATTCCATTTTGTGACTCTTCCTACAACCAAAGTAGACAAATTAGTTCCCTATTTTTTGTTCATATTTTCATTCTTGTCATGCATGTTTAGCTTAGTTTAATTGATGAGTGATGTTCATTATTTACTTTGTTCCTTTCCATAAAATTTACTTCCAGTATTGAATCTTTCCTAGTTGTAGAATGAAGATGACTACTTTGAAGTTCCGAGTGCACATATTGTGCTAACCCATTTCAAGTTCACATCCATGGGTTGAAAATTTAAATGTACCTTCATGATGGTTAAAATGTCTATTTAGGTTAGATGTCCAATCTCTGACTCGCGGTTGTTAAAGATTAGTTATTAAGATCATTGTAGGAGGCCGACAATGTAGACACTAAAAAATGTCCCAGGTTTGCAAGCAACATTTTTCCTTGGTTGTCATCCTCTGATAAGCTCGATCATATTCTTCTATTAATTAAATAATTTGTAATTATTTAATTAATTCATTTTCTAATCTTTATTTACCATGATCAATTATAATAAATTAATTGCATCGCTAACACCCTCCTTCAATAATTAAATAAATCATTATTTATTTAATTTTTGTCACTCACCTATAGTAAGGTAATAATTATTATTATTTGACCTTTTCATTCTTCCATAATTAAATGATTATTAGGATTATTTAATTACGTGTCATTCCTCTCCCCTTTAAATAATTAATTATTTAATGCCTAAGTTCCTCCCCTCCTATTTAATTAAATTAATTGATTTAATTAAATGATCATTTTCATTTTCCTCCAAATGAATTAATTATTTTCCACTTGTCCACTTTCTCCATTTTTGAATAAATAATTTAAAATAAATTATTTATCCCTCCTTTTGGTCAAAGATTCCATGTTCATGGCCTTTATTTTTGTCATAGCCGCATTTGTCATAAGACTTCATTTCTATCATAGTTGTCAGGCGTCATAGCCGTCGGCATCATAGCCTTCATTGTCCACTCTTTTTGGTGCATCAATCATCCATCGTTGATCTTGGCATCTTTCTACAAGATCGATCTTGGCCCTCCATTTCGTAACCTCCCTCTCATCCATGCTCATCCGTTGATCTTGGTATCCTTCTAGAGGAATGATCTCGACCATCCATATAAATGGTTGTCTATAAAAGAGACCATTCTCCTCTTTCAAGTTAATAGTCAATTATCTCCAACCTTCTACTTACCATTTGCAGGTTTTGCACAAGTACTACAACAAATCTAAGGGAAAAGTTGCATAAGGAGAAATAGGAGAGAAAGAGAAGTGATTCCAGTTCAAGCATGGTGAGTATTTTTATTTGATGTTATTTTTTTCCTTATGCTTTCATTTTTTTCTCTTGTTTAGGTATGTTTTATAGCTTAGAAGTATTGGTTTTCACTTATTCTAGGCTAGGATTCATCTAACCCCATCTTATGGAACATGGAAGATTAAAGAATGTTGAATCAATATCAATGGTTGAAATCCATTGAGAAGAAATAGATTGCTTAGTTAGCTTTAGTGATCAAATCAATTAAGGATATTGATTAATCAATAAGAGGAAATAGATTACCTAATTAGTGGGATTGAAGAGTAGATGGATTAGCTATGAAATAGATGGATTTGTCAGGAAATAGGTGGATTAGTCAGCCAATCAAAGTGAGCAATCGGTGGACTGTAATGTGCTCAATCATAAAAGTCGATGAGGTTAATTAATTAACTGAATTAGTTAATTAAGCCTTTTGAGTTGAACATGCAAGGCATGTTTGACTTTTTATTTTTTTGACCTTTTTGGATGATGTTTGAATAATTTATTTAATTATTGAAGTTTAGGGGAAAGTGATTTAATTAAACTATTAATTATTAATAATTTAATTAACTTAGCAGAATAGAGAAATTAGTGACATAATTAAATAATTGATGTTATTTAATTAATCATGAGGAATAAAGTTAGATTATGACTTTATTAAATTATTTAATTAGTCAAAAATGACAAAATAGTGAATTAATTAAATAATGCATTATTATTCAATTAATAGAGGAAAATAGGGTTTTTGATGTAATTGATATGAAATGCAATGATATTAGGTGATAATGATGTCGATGATGAGAAAATTCCATTCATAATGTGTGATAAGTATTAGGTCATTTTTACATGTCTACATTTTGTCCCTCTTTGAGACAAAGTATTGGTTGCTTTGTTTGAAATAATTCGATGTTAAGATCAAGATTTGAAAAAATTTATATGCCCCAATAGTCAGCGAAAAGATGGTAGGATGTTGAGTTTCCCCTAGAGAGGTTGGCCGAAAAGATTATTTTTTCAGGTTGGGCTCATGATAATGTTTTATTTCAGTTTAGATGTGTAGAGGATGAAAAAATTAAGCTTATAGGACCTTCATTGATAGTTCAGATGTTCTTGGGAGCTCATAATTTCAATCTAGGAGGGTTTCCTAGGTAAACAAATTAGGGTTTGGAGGGTTAAAATATGTAATTAGGTTTTAATTTACCTCATTTGCATTATGACCCTTTAGTAATTTCTTGCCTCTCTATTTATTTATTATGTGATTATCGAGGAGCTATGGCAAGGATTTGAGGAGTTGCACGTCGCAGAAAGGCGGTTCGTGAGTTCAAGCAGCCTATTGGAATTGGTGCACCGATATGTACACTTTCCTTTCCTGTTTTCATCTTTTTTCATTTGAGTAATTAATGCATGAAAACCTTTTAGGTGATAGTGGTAGTTTCATATTTTATTCTTTTGAATTGTTCCTACCACATTTTATGTTTATATTTGTACTGCTCTTGCATTACTTTATCACTTTTGAGTAAAATGTTCCCTTTCACTCTAGATTTTTGCCTTTGTTTACACCTTATTTTAAATTTTCACTTTTGACTTTCTTCATGTAAAATAACTGCCTTTGAGAAAAAAAAAACTCTTGAGAAACATTTTCGCTTTTTCTATTTGTGTCTCTTTTGAGTTTCTTTACCACTTTTGTCAAAAATAGGTCTGCTTTTGTCTATTTTAACTGCTTTTGAAAAAAAAAGTGACCTCTTTTGAAAAAAAGTGATCACTTTTGCTATTTTTAGAAGGTTGAACTAGTTTTATTTAAAATCTTTAATTTGTTTCATTTTTTCATAGCAAATTCTTAACATCATGGGTTGAATGGTTGTAGGCAGTTCTCAAGCCACTTTACTCGAGAGAGCGACCACCGCATGAGTTATTTGATTTGATCACTAGTTTCCATGAGATTAAGTGGGATATTCTAAACATTTTTGGACTTTGACACATCTATTATATGCGAGTGATTAGATGCCACAGAGTGATGATGACCGCCCTCATGGAGAGATGGCACTCTGAGTCCTTGTCTTTTTACTTTCCAACCGACGAGGCCACCATTACCTTAGAGGATGTATGGAGGATCCTCCATGTTTCAATTCATGGAGAGCTCATGACCTATTCTATATGAAAAGGTACACATGTTATATGGTGAGTCCTTAGTGTTAGGCATCTTCATGTTTGGGAGTCAGAGATAGACTTGTCTCCCTTTGTTGGTAGTGTGGATCATATTTCATTGGATTTATGTGCTTTGGTCTCAGGGCTCATTTTTCCTGATCGGTGAGGTAAACAGTTCTCAGTTGGTTGGGGTGTGTGTATTGAGTAGATGTTTGAGCATGGAGCTAGGTATGCATGGGGTCCATGTCTCCTTGTTTATCTTTATAGAGACATGCATGAGGTTTCCTATCAAGGAGGTAGTTCCATTTCTACTAGGGTCACCTTACTTCATGTATGGGCATGGGAGCACATCCCACTTACTAGGCTTGATGGTATCTTGGATCAAGATCCAGAGGATCCTTACTCTTACAAATATGGTGATTTTCTTCATTACACTTGGCCTAGGTAGCTACCTTACTGGCATCGTGTGATAGATGACATTTCTAGTTTTGTTTGGAGTCCATGGCTAGATTGTGATGCTTGACATGACAACCAAGAGAAGCTCCCATTTTGCAGGAAGACACGATGGTTAATCAGTTGTGTACATTCTTTTCTTGAGTGGTAGCTACCTAATCAAGTGCTTTGCTTGTTTGGTGAGAGACAAAAGCATTTTGGAGATGATTACTAAGATCATTTTGGGAGGACTACCCGAGAGGTTTAGGTGTGGGGGTTCTAGTCAGATCAAAATGCAGCAATTATGGATTTTAGAGCTCTTGCCCCATTTAGATGGGGGTGGCCTATTGGACTACGTGATGTAGGGACCACACCGGATTATGATCAATGGTGGGCTCGTTGGGTGCCTCTTCATTTCACCAATCTTGCTAGTGTTATTCTAGCTATCAGGAGAGTAGGAATTACTAGTCAACAAGGTGAGATTAAATCAGGATCACTATGGAGTAGCTGGATAGATTTGGGTAGGATGGACAACAGGACCAGCAGGATGATCCTATATAGTTGGATCAGGCACAGGGTCCTCCTCCTCCACTTGGGGATGCAATGATGGTGAAATAGATAGTATAGTTGATAACTTCTCGAGATGCATAGGTTGTGCAACGATAGGGTGTCGAGGCACAAGTGGCAACTTTGACCACAAAACGAGATGTCGTGAGACAGGAGAGAGATGGTTTCGGGCAAGAGAGGGATGAAACTCGGTAAGAGCTAGCGACAAAGTGGCAACAAAGGTTAGTTGTAGACATTTCTTTGGTCACATTGATTCCTATGGCTCAGCATCAGGCTCAGTGAGAGAAGCTAGCACAGAAGGTGGCATATTATCACACTTTATGAGGCCTTTGTACCTAAAACTCAGCGACATCCATGTTTTGGAGAGCCTAGCACTCAAATCGGGGTGGAGTCAGGTGTTCACTCTGTCAGATGGTCTCTATTTATACCTTATCCATCCCATCATCATAGAGAGCATCAATCAAGATCTCCACCTTAGGATGGCTAGCAAAGTTGAGTTGTTTTTTATCTTTAGGATGTATTTTATATCAAAGGCTTTGAAGACATGTTTTGTATATACATTCATTGACCCTGATGAGGCCTCATATATATGTATTTTTTTATATTATTATATCATACATGTTACTTTATGATGTATATGACATTCTCGGTCTTTATGATATATGTTATACAATGTTTTGATTCGAGTTTATTATCTATTACGTGATGATCATGGATGTTGATGTATATATGCTTATGTTTTATTGTACTTTTTTGATGTATGCATATGATGTGAATGGATAGGTGATCTATATATCAATATGACATATGATGTTTTATTATGTACATGATGGTTTTTGATATATAATGTATGTGATGTATTATTATACATGATGCATAATGATTTTATCACTTTATTATGATCATGATATGTAGTGATGATATTATGGATGTAGGATGGATGTGGTACTAATGATATTTTGATGTGGGATGGAGCTGTTAGTTAGAAGAAATTTTGTAAAATAATTTGATGTTTTTAGTTATTGATGAGTTTTTTTTTTTTTTTTGCATAGAGGCTTTGTATCTTTAACAATCCTTTTTGATGTAGCAAATAGAAACAATGCATCGGGGTATTAATAACCAAGGTGGCTTTGTATCCATTGCGTGGGATTTGACTCGACACACAAAGAATATTCTTTCTCATACTAGACTTACAAAAACCTTGTTCAGAATATATGGTTGAGTTGTATTAGAAAAATTTGAACTAGTGACATAGAGAGATATGAAATACCTAACATGCAACTACTACACGAATTTTGTCAAAACAACTTCCATACACCAAAAAAAGCAAGTATTTTCCATGGTAGTATCATAAAAACATCTTAAAAACAACACTAACAAAAATTGTCTATTAATACCACCATTCCTTCTTCTCTAAATCCTTATGGACATCCTTGAGAGATCCTCGAAATGTGGTATTACAATAAATCAAAAATATAAGACTATAAAAAGATAAACAATGTTGCAATATCACTTTCCATAATTGTTGTTGATATCTATTGTAGGAACGTTTTATCTGTTAAGAATCATGTTTAGGATTGTTGATATGATTGTCAAATGGGTATGGTAGTCTATACTTAGGCATTATTTTCTCTTGATAGTCCAATCACTTTGATCCACAATTTGGAATTTTTGATTTTGATGTTTGTTTTGCTTGTTTTTTGTGTGGTCAAAGCGTGATTGTGATGATTGCTTATTATGGATGAAAATTTTATTGTGGTTGGTGATGGAGGTAGGACCTTTTTTATTTTTTGAGTTTATATGATGTTTTTGTTGTTTTCATGGGACTAACCTAGGGCCTCGAGGGCTCATCAAAGATAATCCTTTCCTATGTTATACATGAAGAGGCTCGTAGTTCACTAGGTTTGATAAGACCATATTTTTAATTATTTTCTATTTTTTGAATGTTTTTGGATTTTGAATTTTTGAGTAAGTTAAAATAGCATTATGGACACCTAAGGGGACTAACCTAAGGCCTCGGGGGTTGTTAATCCTTACCTAAATTATACACACAAATACCACATAGTGAACGACTGGTGTTGACTCAAAGAATAACATGTTTTTGGGATTTTGATTTTTTTACTTTGTTTTCATTTTGTTGGTTTTTCATTGTTTTTGAGATTTTGATAGTTTTTTACCATGATGGGATGTATAGGATTCCAATCCACTACCAGTTTTGGGAAGTTCCCCCAAATTTGAGACAAGACTACCTTCATTTAGGGGAGACAAATGTTGATGGTTCCACAAGGTTCAACCCCTAATCAATCATCGAGCCATGGTTGGGGTGCACATTTTATTATGGGATAAATGGGTGAATGTTTCAGATAGCATTGATAGATAACAGTGCAAGTCTTATTCGATCATAATGCTTGTTTGTCAAATTTTTACTATGGTACTTGTTCTAGAAGCACCACAAAGTGGTTTTCACTTTAAGAACATTTTATTTCTCTTTACTATTTCTCTTGATTTTTTATTTTTTTCTCTTTTTTCTCTTTTTTTTTATTATTTTTACCTTTGCCTAGGGTACTCTGATGTGTTTCAAGTATAGAAATTTTTGAGATGGTTGTTGTTCAATGGTTCGAATAAAGGTTCCCCTTCAGGAGTAGCCAATTGATAAGCTCCAGAGCCATAGCTTGTTGTGATGATGAATGAACTGAGCCAGTTAGGTTCAAACTTACCTTTTCCATCTTGATTCAGCTATACCTTTTGATTCTCTTTGAGTACCAAGTCACCAACCTGAAATTTTTTTTTTATCTTTTTATTGTAGCTTCATTTGAGTTGGTTTTGATAAACCTGAAGATGGTTTAAATTGCTCAAATTCTTTCCATCTAAGAGTTCCAACTCATTCAGTCTGGATACCCGATACTCTTTATTGAAGACCATTCCTTTTAAGGATATTCGCAATGAGGAGATTTCAACTTTGATAGGTAAGACAGCTTCAGATCTGTAGACCAAAAAAGAAGGTGTGGAACATGTAAGTGTGTGATTTGGTAAGCCCATAGGGTTGGGTTCAATAGAAAATTCCAATCATGGTCGATGTCATTAACATTCTTTTTTAATATCTTCAGGATAGTTTTTATGGATGCTTCCGCCTGACCATTTCCTTGGGGGTAATAGGGCATGGAGAATCTATGTTGGATAGTGAACTTGGAAAAAATCTCTTTGACATATTCATTTTTGAATGGGGTTCCATTGTCTATTATGATGGTTTTGGGAATTCCATATTGACAAATTAGATGATTAAAGATGAACTTGGATATTTGTTTTCTTGTGATATATGTTAATCGAATTGCTTCTATCCATTTTGTGAAGTATTCTATCACGATGATAATAAAATTCTACCCATTGGATGAAGAGAGAGAGATCTTACCTATCAATTCTAATCCCCAATACAAAAAAGGCCATGGTGTTGTGATAGGTCTCAACTCCTGTGTGGGTGCATGAACAAGGTCACTATGTTGTTGACACTAATGGTATTTTTTGGCATACTGAATGTATTTTCATTCCATGGAGGGCCAATAGTACCTTGTTCTTAGCAACTTTTGCACTAGGTTAGTTCAACGAGAGAGGGACCCACAAACGCCTTTGTGTAACTCTTGTAAGGTGGTTTGTGCTTCTTCTACATTAAGAAAATAGAGTAAAGTATCATCTAAGCTTTGATGATATAAGGTGTCTCCTAGGATTGTGAATCAAGAAGTCCTATGAACAAAGGTCTTGTTTTGGATCATTGTCAAGTTAGGAGGTATGATACTATACTAGGTATAATCAAATGTGTCTTGGTACCATGGTGAATTAGAACCAACAACACACACTAGTTCTAATTTTGGGATATCAAATTTTGGTACACTCCACAAGGAATTCATACTTTGGAATGTTTTGTGGAATATCAAGAAGTTTACCTATCATTTCCATAGTGTTCACCACTTTATTGTTGATCCGATGAACTTGTTCAAAGGTGATGGTGACAAAATAATTTTTGAAACTATACACCATTCTCTTATATGGCATCATCTTGTCATCCTTTATTTGATACTCATCATTTACCTACCTGATTACTAGTTGAGAGTCTCCATAAACCTATAGTTCTTTTATTCTCCATTCTATGGTCATTTTGAGTCCTATGATTAGTGCTTCATACTCTGAGATGTTATTTGTACATGGGAAAGAAATTTTATAAGCCTTAGGTATACTATCTCCTTGTGGTATGAAATAAGAAACTTGCACCTGAGTCGTCTTGAGTGTGGGACCCATCAAAGTACAAGGTCCAATGGCTTGTATCTATTAGTAGTATTCTTTCATTTGGGAAGTCTGTTGTGAGAGGTTGGTGATCATCCATTGGTGCTTTTGCTAGTTGATCCATTATGATTTTCCCTTTGATGGCTTTCCCGTCTACATACTCTATGTCAAATTCGCTCAATATCATCACCCATTTAGCAATCCTACATGTTAGAGCTACTTTTTATAATAGGTACTTTAGTGGATCTACTTTTGAGATCACCTTTACTTGTCTATTCAATATGTAGTGTCTCAATTTCTATGTCACGAATACAATAGAAAGACACACTCTTTCTATGGGTGAATAGTTCAATTCATAGCCCACCAGAGTTTGACTGATGTAGTAGACTGCTCTTTCACTGTTATTATCATCTAGTTATGCTAAGAGAGCTCCTAATGTTGCTTGTGTTGTAGATACATAGATTATCATATCTTTATATTAGGTGGCATTAATACTAGAGGAGTGAGTAGATACTCTTTGACTTGTTGGAATGCCTGATCACACCTATCATCCCATTTGAATGTGATGTCTTTTTGTACCAAATGGGTGAATGAATGACACTTGTTTTCCAACTGAATGATGAATTACCTAATGGACTGTAGTTTCCCTTGTATACTTCTTAGCTACTTCAATGTCTTTGGAGGAGGCATTTCTAATATGGATTTTACCTTTTTAGGATCTACTTTGATGCCTCTTCTTGATACTATGTATCCAGTAGTTTTCTAGATGTTACTCCTATTGAATACCCAGAATACTGAGAGGGGGGTGAATTAGCATTCTACTAAACAATTCATCTATTAACCATCCAAATATTAAATAACATCTAACTGTAATTTTAAATAAAGATATGAAAGAGATCATAACACCACATAACACATAAACACCAAGATTTTTATGTGGAAAACCCAAAATGGGAAAAACCACTGTGAGGATTAGCTCACAACATATTATAACCAGTCATAAGATATTACAAGGGCACACTACCAGGACACACTATCCTTGAAATAATCACAACCTAAAATGATTACAAAATGGAATGTGGCTCAGTGCCAAAACTTCAACTAATGGAATACACCCTTCATGTGTTGAATTTAGTTCCAATGAAGCTCAAATAAACAAAATCCTACATTGTTTTGTAGTCTTACAACACACCCTAGAATTCATCTTTCATACATATAAGCTCACATAATATCACGCACCATTTTTCACACATCATGTATATTTCATACCTTTAGTATAAAAATGCTTCATATATATGCTATTACATCCTTACACATCAATTAGGTTGGCCTAATTAGATGTATACATAATTCAAAAATAGCTTTCCCGCTCAACAAAACTTATTTCGCACTCAAACCAAAATATGCAAGGCTTAAATTAGGTCGGAATGGACATAAAAAGGATCTCTTTAACATATGCTTACCATATTAGACTTCATACCAATTTATTCATGTCGGCTAGAACAATACTTGGTGATATGCATGATTTCAAACTTTTGTCAAACATATCTTTCAACCCATTCAATCAAAATCATTGAAAACTTGTTCACAGATGCATTTAATAGTCCTGAATAACATATTGAAATCACATAGGCCGATATCTTCCTATGAGAAATTTTGGACCAAATTATCAAATAAAGGTAACATAGACCCTATTTATTGGATTAGACAAAAGTGACACAAAACAATTTTGGCATCAACGAAAACACACCATAGGGTTTCTTCTTCATTCTTCCAACAATATCCCCCTTTTTCATTGATGGCAACATGTGCCAAAAACAGATCTTCAAAAACTAAGCTCAAAACTTGTAAACCCAAACTATGTGAGCTCCCCCATTCAAATATACATATAAAACTTCTCAAAATTTCTCCCACACAAAAAGTTCTCCCTCTTTGACATCAAGGACAAAGGGTGTGCCATAGATAAATTTGCAAAATAAACTGGGATAATAAAAAAAACTTTTATCTGGAACTACGAGCACCATATAATTCCTTGAGAATGGCTTCCCAAGAAGTTTTTCTATCATCCTATATCCCCTTCTCTCTGACAAGTGCTTTGTGTAAGGATCCCAATTCTACTAAGCTCTCTTCACCTTCTTCCAGAGTGGATGAATTAAGATATATCTTGTCAAGTTTCTTAGCATCCACCAAGGCATTTGAAACTAGAATATGTTTAGACTTATCTAGATCTCCAAGTTGTCCAAACCGCCTAATTGCATCCTCTTTTTCCCTTTGAAGTGTGAAAAAAAATCCCTACAGGTCTAAAATAGAAGTCCATGAGGCATAATCCCTATCATCTGCAATGTTTTAGGCTCTGGAGGCATTGGCAAGTTGTGAATCTATCGAATCCATTAAGTCTTTAATACCTTGAGTGGCATCCGTCCACTGCATGCAATACACAAACAGTATTTGAGCTTCCTCTTCACATTCCTTTACCTCTTTTAAACACTAAAACACCATGATGTGTGTGGTTGCACATTTGTCTTGTAGTACCAATAACCTTTTTTCCAATAGCCTTGTCTCAACCTCTTTTTCAATTTTCTCCTTTATACTATAGGTATATTCTTTGAGTGAATCAACCAAGAGCTTTAAGTTCTTAATAGGAGCTAAGGATTCATCAATTGTAGCACCAAGAGTTGTATCTTACAAAGCCTTGATGGCATCATTTATTAGTTGAGTCCCTTTTTGATGATTTTCAATAACTTCCTTTTTACTAAAGTCAATAAAGGTACTACAAAGCTCTATCCTTTGAATTGGTGGGATTTCACTCAAATCCACATATCCTGGATGAGATGAGAGGTAAATCAACTAAGGTGGAAGCACAGGTTGAATCCTAACTTGCCTTAACAAAATACCCTTTAGAGTGCTTCCAGATGATTCTTCGGATGGTTTTGATGGCTCAATGGTCAAGTTTGAAGATTCTTCTTCATTTCTTCCAACCTTTGTTTCTTCCTTAATTTCTTCTTTCTTTTCCTCTTCTTCCTCTTCAGTGGGATTTTCTGATGGTTTTCCTTTATTTTTTTCTCCTTCTTGTCCTCATCATCCTTTCTATCATCACTCTTTTCATCTTTTCTTTCTTCTCCATCTTTTTTATCTTCCTCACCATTATTTTTGGTATTCTCATGATGTTCTTGTGTATTTTCATCGGTATCATTATTATACTAATCTTCAGTGTGTTCTCTGGTTGTATCCTTTGTATCATTTAGAGGAGTTTATGTCTCTAGAGAAGCATGTATATCATAAACCTTATTTAAATGTCATGTATTCTCAATAGAGTGATCCTTTACTTCTTTGAAAATAGGTAAATTAGTGGTAGGGGGAATCACAATACTTTTTCCTTTATTAGGCTCTTGTACTTGAGTTGTATGAGATGAAGAAATAGAACTCATCCCAATTTTCTCTGTCATGTCTTTCACTATGGAAAAATTATTTATGTTCAAACTTTCCGCACTACCTTTTTATCTTTTCATGAGAATGGTGACTCTCTGTTTAACTCTAAACCTTTTAGAATATTATGCCAAAAAAGTAGTAGTATCATCCTCAGACAAGGAGGATCTGTATGTGTTCAACGAATTAGACTTGATCTTGTCATCAATATTTATAGCTTCATGACTTCTTTATATTAGAGCTTCCCATACATTTTCAATCACCTTATTTCTTATATCTTCCATACTCTTATAAAAATAACCATGTATTGAATAAAAGCATTGACAACTATTTCTTTATCCTCTTCATTAGATTCATCAAACAATTTAACAGTAGCTAGAAAATCACCATATTCTATCATATTATTTAGTAAAGGCTCTAATTTCAAAGGTGAGTGATCTCTTACCAAAGGAGAGTTGGGATTTTCCTCCATAGGCTCTGATGTGACTTCTTTACCCTTCTTCTCATGCACATGAATTGTGAAAGAACTCTTTCTTCATCTATCTCTTCTTCATCGAATGAGCACAACATTTTATATTCTAGCCACTTGAGAGATACCTTCATTTTTGGTGGAGTCGCTACTTCTTCTATTCCTTTTCAACTACCTTTCTTCTTACAAGCCAAGGTCAATCTCCTCTTTCACAGCATCACTCAGGTTCCTTTTTCTACTTGCCTTTTTCTTTATTCTTTTTTTGGGGGTGGCAGAGGGTGCAACAGGGGTTATATTCTTCCTCTTATAAGCTTGGGTGTTGGGTCTGGTGGAAGTAGTTACATTAACTATTGAGGGAGCATCATGTTTTACCTTCTTTTCTTTCACTACTGTAGTCGCACCGGGTGTTTATGGAAATACAGAGGTAGTAGTGGAAGATGATCTTATTGAATTTTTAGGTCTGAAGGGCACCTCAACTTCTTTGGCCCTCTTCTCTATTGAAACTTCCCTTAACCTTTCAACATCATCCTTATAAAGTGTATGTAGTTGGAAATATGCCTCAACATTCTTATTTACCCTTTTTTCTCTTTGAAGTGTTGAAGTCTCCAAACAAACTTTAGCTGACTTCTCTTCATATGTACCATGTTGGGATTGAGAGGAGTCCTTGGGGATGTTTAGCAATATCTCAATGAGGCCTTCAATGACCTACTCATCAATATAATATTCCAAAATCTCTCTCCATAAATTCCTAGGTTCTACTACCTCTATTATGCACCCATCAGTAGATACTAGGAAAATTATGTCTTTTTCATATTTGGTTACCAAACTCTTTGGAATTCTCTCTATCATGCATGTCATTCTAGAAAACTATGAAAAAATGTAGTTAGAGCATTACCTTGTGCCTTAAAATCTCCAATGTTACTTAGATAATCAAGGATTTGATGTGCTACCAGTCTTCTAGTATCCCATATCATGTTTTTCTTCCCAGGTAACTCTCTTAAAAAATAAAATAGCAAACAGACTATCAGTGTTCCAAACTTGAATGGATATTTCTCTGTCTTGGTTGGCTCAATTTATCCATAGTTTTTTGTTCAAGCAACTCACATAAATCATAGTATTTTCAATTTATCACCATGTCATGTGCAACATAAATTGTAGTTATAGACATCGAATTTCCTCTATTGGTGAAATAAATCTTGAGACCTATCATGATTGTCGCATACCTCATAGCAGGGTTGGTAATAGGTTTGGTAGTCAATTCTCTTCCATCATATGTGGCACCATTTAACTTCATAACCACATCATTTTTCACAGACTTTAACACTGGTATGGGACCAGTATCATAGAGTCCAATCATAGTTTTGATCACTTCATTAGTAACTATTCCAGGCACACTTGTCCATACAAATTTATCATGCACTCTACTTAGGGATATCCTTACAAAATTTGCATCCATTTTACTACTAAAGTCAGGAAACCAATTCCACACATCTAGCTTCTTTCGTACAAGGTTTTCATACTCAGGCTTCACTAAGAAATTTTATCCAAATAAATCCTTTATCCATTTATTCTTGAGTACTTGATGGTCAAATTATTCCAATTTACCATGAATGTAGGTTCTAGTGTCTTTGATGGGCCAGACATGATTTGGAATTTGTGAAAATGCACTGATAGGGTCAATGTTGAAAACCTTTTGAATTTCATTCTAGGTCTCTCAGAAGTCTCTACCATGGTTGGTGTGGCCATTAATGCAAACCCACAAAGTATATATAGCTTGTAAATACCTTTTTCACGCTTCAACGAAAATTAGGGTGTGATGCAGGATGCTTTGAATTTCCTTCAAATCTCCTTCAACTCACTTTGATCGCTCCAAATGCATAAAAGTGATTTAAATCAACTTTGAATTTCACTTTATATTTTACTGATCCACCCTAATTTTGCATTTACTACATTCGATCTTCAAAAATTTGATAAACACCTTATGAATACCTTGTAAACCCTAAAATGCTCCACAAATCTTCAAATTTGCATGTTTTCTACTAGAATATTTTTCAACACCTTCAGAATGCCATTGTACATCACATATCTTTGTGTCATTTCTTGACACCTCATATATCAAGGGTTCATTAGTTTTCCCTGTAATTGCTCCCCCTAAACCTAGTATTCAATTTAATTCTCAGAAGAATTATCTGCATCAGATGGAGGTATAGATGTGTTAGGTTCATTCTTGTCTTCAGATTATTCCTTCTTCTTCCAAATCTTCTCCATTTGCTTCTTTACTTTAGTAGGATCCACTTTATTCTCAGATTTGTTCCTTTGTTTCAAATTAGATTTCCTTCCATTTTTACTTTTGTAGAATCTTGAAATATGTCCTAATTTGTTATAGGTGTAGCACACAACATTTTTTGACCAAACTGATTTGAATTCATCCTTGATCTACATTGGTTAGCCTTATGGACAAATGCATTACATGTGTAGCAATAACCTTGAAATGATTGAGTCATTCTACCAGTATTGAATCTATTCATCATCATTATCTGACTTTTGCACTCAATAGCTCTATGTTTGGATTTATTGTATGCAAAGCATTGTCTAGAAAAGAATCCAATATTTTGATTCATTCTAATTCTACATTTTTTTGCCTTATGACCAAATTTATTGCATGAAAAAAAAATAACATTGAAATATAGGTACCTTGGAGAATTAGGTTGTCTAATAGGATTCCTTCCAGTATTGCTTCTCTGGTTCTTATTCTATCTACCATTGCCTTGAGTCTACTTTTGATTTCCAACCTTGTTAGATATCTAATTTGTCTTTAAAATTTTTCTTCTTCAAGTCCCAGACCACCTTTATCCTTAGAAGATTTTTGAATTTCAATCAACTCATCTAGCATTATCGTACTTGTTTTGAATTTGTCCTCATGAGCTCTTGCTTTCTCCAATTTTGATCTCAGGGTCACCACTTCTTGTTCAAGATTGATGCATTCATCAATCTTGTGATGAATTTTAGCTTTCCGATAGTCCTCAATTCTCTTCTTTTCTCCCACTTGTAATTTTAATCTTAAAATGTCCTCATTTTATTTCTTCAGCTGATCATTGACTTCTTTGAGCCTTTTTATAAACTTCTTGATTTTCTCTCTTAGCTTTTTGATGCATCAATTTTCTTCTTTTAGGTTCGCCTTCATAATTTCTTTCTCGCTTTCAATTCTATCAAGATCTTCAAGAGAATTATTAAGTTCATCTTTTTCAATTGTGTATTCATCTCCAGTGTATTCAATTGCAAAGATATTATCTAGAGGAATAGGAAACTTTATGTTAGCCATGTGTTCAAGCTTCAAGATCTTCCTCAAGGTATTAGGATTTTCTAAAGGAACCAAGCTTTGATACCAATTGTTGAACACCCAAAATACTAAGAAGGGGGGTGAATTAGTATTCTACTAAAAAATTCAGCTATTAACCATCCAAATATTAAAGCACATCTAACTACAATTGTAAGTAATGATATGAAAGAGATCATAACACCACATAGCACATAAACACTAGGATCTTTACGTGGGAAACCCAAAATTAAAAAAAATACGGTAAAGATTAGCTCACAATATATTATAATCGGTCATAAGATATTACAGGGACACACTGCCAAGACACACTATCCTTGAAAGGCTTACAACCTAAAATTATTACAAAATGGAGTGTGGCTCACTACCAAAAATTGAACTGATGGAATACACCTTTCATGTGTTGAATTCAATTCTAATGTAGCTCAGAAAAAAAAAAATCCTACACTAGTTTGCATTCTTACAACACACTACAATTCTTCTTTGATACGTATAAGTTCGCATAATATCACACACCATTTGTCACACATCACACATATGCCATACCTTCAATACAAAAATGTTTCATATATACATTTTATTACATCCCGAGACATCAATTAGGTTGGCCTAATTAGATGTATACATACTTAATTCAAACCAAAATGGGCAAGACATAAATTAGGTCGGAATAGACCTAAAAAGGATCTCCTTAACATATGCACACCATATTAGACATAATACCACTTTATTCATGTCGACCAGAAGAAGACTTGGTGATATGCACAATGTCGAACTTTTGTCAAACATATCTTTTAGCCCATCCAACCAAAATCACTAAAAACTTGTTCACAAATGCATTTAATAGTCCTAAATAACTTAATGAAATCACATAGGCTGATATCTTACTATGAGAAATTTTGGAACAAATTACCAGATCAAGGTAACATAAACCCTATTTATCTAATTAGACAAAAATGTCAACAAACAATGTTGGCATTAATGACAACACACCAAAGGGTTTCTTCTTCATTCTTCCAACAACTCTAAATACACGCTTGTTTGGATTGAGCCTCAATTTATACTATTCAAGCCTATCAAACACTTTTGAAAGATTGGACAAATGGTCTTCTCTTTTGATGGAATTCACTAGTATGTCATCCACATAATCTTCCATAGTTGTATGCAGCATATCATGAAATATTGTAGTCATTTCTCATTGATAGGTTGACCCTACATTCTTTAGACTTAATGGCATGATGTTCTAGCAAAAGGTTCCCCATGCACAAGTGAATTTTTTTTTATGTTGATCGTCAGGGGATATCTTAATTTGATTATATCTATAGAAATTGTCCATTAGTGATAGTGTTTCATGTCCTATGGTTAGATCTACGATCATATCAAAGCTCGAAAGAGGGAACTCATCTTTTGGGAAATCCTTGTTTAGATCTCAGAAGTTCGTAAAGATTATTATGTCCCTAGTGGGCTTTGATATTAGCACTAGATTTGATATCCATTCAAGATAATAAATTGGTCTGATGAAGCCCACATCTAGCAATTCCTTAGGTTCTACTTTTACCAGTAGTGTTATTTGTAGATGCATCTTTTGTAGCTTCTTCTTGATGGGTTTAGCTCCAAGAAATATGGCTAGGTGGTGTACAACCAATGTTGGCTCTAGCCCTGGAATGTTAGCATATGTTCATGCAAAATTGATTTTCCTTTCATTGATGAATGTTGAGAAGTTCACCTTTTCTACAGGATCAAGCGATGTTGCATGGTATTTGATTTTTGGGTTCTCTATCATGTCAACATTGATGGATCTAGCTTCTTCCACTAGGAATGTTGACTTCTCTTGATATTTAGAAATAGGGAGATTGAATCATCCATCTTTGGGCACCTCAGAGAGGTTTTCACCCTTAGATTTTTCCTTTATTTTTCTCTTTTTCAGGATTCGATAGAGCCACATTGTGGTTTTCCCTAGGGGATCTCATTTTGATTTTTACATTGTCTTTTTCAATTTTTCAACTAGAGGACATAATCTTGTTGGCAACACAAGGGTAGACAACTAAGAGGGGGGGGGTGAATCAGTTGTCATAGAATTTAAAACTTATTAAACTTATTAACCTTTATTCTCATATCTGATTAATAACAGTGAAAGCATGAATCAACAACACATCAGAAACACAAATAACACCAAGGTTTTTGTGTGGAAACCCTGTTAGGGGAAAAACCATGGTGGATATTAATCGACAAGTTATACCCTGTTAAACTATAAGAAGAATATATGAGGAATGCACATGCATTCAGGCACACTGCCTAGAGCTCACTACTCAAAGGAAGACTCACTATCTTTCAAAAAATATTCAGATTAAATCCATCTGAAGAATTTGAAATGAGAAAGTAGCATCTACTAATGCCTGAGTACAGTTCCAGTTAAGCACATGAACACTTCTTCACTTTCTTTCACTCTTCTTCACACTTTCTCTGCCTTCGAATGATCTTAACCTTTTTTTCACATAGAACTCACACACTTCACATTTCACATACTCCTCAAATGAAGAAACAATCACATATATATCCACAAAAATAAATTGCATTGCTTCATGTCGGCTCCAAAAAAATAATAGAATGAATGAAAACTATCGGCCCAAAACAATCAATGTGCATCAACCAAGGTTAGCCACAACATAGTAGAGACCCAAAACAATGTTCTCAAACACAAAAAACCTTCAAAGATTCTTCCTTGAAGATCCACAACATGCTTCAAACACCTTGTCAGCCATGAACATGAAAAACATGAACATGCAAGGGAAAATCTCATATCGCAAGCACAATGATCAATGCATACATGCAACATAGATAGAACATGATCTAGAAACATCCACAAACACCACAGGAACATACGCAACAACTCAGATTACCAGAATCACATTATCTTCTTCCATGAACACCATTTGCAGTAACAATAGCTATCATAACACATAAACTTATAACTTGCTCAAATCTTCATGTGCGCCTCTGAAACTTTCATAGTAGAAACTAGATAGGCTTGAAAAGAAACCCTTTAATCTGTAACATCTCGCTAACAACACACTGAACTTTCTACCATACTGATCTTGACAGCTTCACAAACAACTTGTAACATATTTTATTACAATTTTCTCAATATCCTCGACATATACAATCTTAAAGATATTAATGCTAATAGTGTTGACATCAATGACAACCACATATCAGCAACTCAACCACAAATCCAACAATCTCCTCCTTTGGAATTGATGGCAACACATGATGTGAAAAAAAAAACCATCAACGTAGCTAACTCTTCTTCCAACAATCTCCCCTTTACACATTGCTCTTCTCTCCCTTGATTCTCCAAGATTTTTTTCACATTACTCTTCTCCTCCTTTGACATCAATGGAAAAGGTACACAAGCTTCGAACCACATATTTGAATCATCTGACTACTCCCCCTGAGTAGCAGCCACCACAATATCAATCTGAATCAAGATATGACTGTGAATGCATGAACTAATGCAAAGACTATGCATCTTAGTTCTGATTAGGAGGGGTAATCACCCCTAACTTTCCTCTGAGATACTCAAAAGTATCCTTGGGAAAAGGCTTAGTAAAGATGTCTGCAATTTGCTCCTTAGTAGGCACATACTCCAGTCTGACCTCTGTATCACTCACGTTATCTCTCAAAAAGTGGTACTTGATAGATATATGCTTGGTCTTTGAATGCAGCACCGGATTCTTAGAAATTTTTATAGCACTTGAGTTATCACAGAATATGGAAATAGGTTCATCATACATAGCTAATATCTTTCAAAATCTGCTTCATCCACAATACTTGAGTACAATTGTTAGCAACAACAATATATTCTACTTATGCAGTAGACAAAGAAACAACATTCTACTTTTTTCTTAACCATGAAATCAATTTATTTCCCAAGAAAAATGCACCACCACTAGTACTTTTCTTGCCATTCACATCTCTTGCCCAATCAGCATCTGTAAAGGCCCTTAAAGTAAGATCATTATATTTAGGATACCATAGGCCAAAATCAACTATTCCCTTCAAGTATCTGAAAAATTATCTTCATAGCAATCTAATGAGATTCCTTAGGATCAGCTTGAAATCTAACAACAATGCATACAACATTCATAATATCAGGTCTAGTTTGAGTCAAATAAAGCAATCCTTATTTACCTTCAGAGAATCATCATCTTGTGTCAACTTGCATCAAGTCACCATGGGTGTACCGACTGGTTTTGAATCTTCCATACCAAACTTCTTTAGCATTTCTCTCACATACTTGGACTGAGATATAAAGATCCCTTTATCTACCTAAGTAATTTGCAATCCCAAAAATAATTTCAACTCTCCAATCATTGACATCTCAAACTCATTCTTCATCTCATTAGCAAACTTCATGCACAAACCATCATCTCCTCCAAACGTGATATCATCAACAAAGACTTCCACAAACAAATCTTTATCATCATCAATCTTGAAATATAGATTACTATCAGTAGTACCTTTGTTAAATCCAAGCTTCAACAAGTACTTATCTAATCTAGCATACCAAGCTCTAGGGGCTTACTTGAGTCCATATAATGCTTTCTTCAGCCAACAAACCATATCTCCCTGATTAGTCAATTGAAATCCATCAGATTCCTCAATATACACCTCTTCCTCTAATTCACCATTTAGAAATGCTGACTTGACATCCATCCGATAAACTTTGTAGTTTTTGTAAGCAACATAAGCAAGAAATAGTCACACATCTTCAATTCTAGCAACAAGAGCAAAATTTTCTTAAAGTTAATTCTTTCCATCTGAGAGTATACTTTGCATACCATTCTTTCTTTATTTCTAATAACTTCACCTTGTTCATTCAGTTTGTTTCTAAAGACCCATTTAGTTCCAATTACATTTTTGTCTTTAGGTCTAGGAACAAGAATTCGTGTGTTATTCTTCTCAATTTTTTGTAGTTATTCTTCCATTGCTTCAATCCAATGTTCATCTTTGCATGCTTCATTGACATTACTTGGCTCAGCCTTTGAAATTAAACAGTATTCTTCTACAATTCTTCTCCTAGTCTAGAAACTTTTGTTCTTATCTCCTATAGTCTGATTTTCTGAATGATTCAATCTCACATACCTTGGAGTCCTAGAGTGTTCTTGAATTTCAGGCTCTTGTGATCTCTCTTCTATACTTTCACTAGTCTCTCCTTCTTGATCTTCTTGATTCACCAGAATGATCTAAACTTCATTTGAAGTCTAACTCTTGTTTGTACTGTCATTATGATCATCAGAATCATATCCACGAGTTTCAGAGGGTCTAGCAATGTCTTCATCAACCTTAACATTTTCACTTTCACCCATTTTCTTCAATCTCTTGTTGTAGCACCGGTAGGCCTTACTCTTAGTAGAATAACCAAGAAAGATTCTTTCATCACTTCTAGCATCAAACTTTCCTAGGCCTTCATCTTTCCTGATATAGCATTTACTCCCAAAGATTTTGAAATATCTAACAGTAGGTTTATGACCAAACCATAGCTCAAAAGGCCTCTTACTAGTATTACCTTTGATTTATACCCAATTAAGGATATAAACAATAGTACTTGTAGCTTCGCTCCAATGGATATGAGGGACATTTCCTTCCAACATCATAGTTCTAGCAGCATCTTGAACTATCCTATTTTTCCTTTCCACAACTCCATTATGTTGAGGGGTACATGATGCAGATAGTTGTCTCTTTATCCCATGTTCTTCACAAAAATAATTAAACTCGCCAGAAGTAAATTCTCCGCCTCTATCTGATCTCAGACACTTAATCTTCAAACCTATCTTTGTTTCAACCATAGCCTTAAAGATCTTGAACTTTTCTAGAGCTTCATATTTCTCCCTTAAGAAAGTAACCCACATCATCCTAGAGTAATCATCAATAAGCAACATGAAGTACCTGTAACCTTGTAGACTTCTGATTCTAGCAGGACCACACAAGTCAGTATGCACAAGTTCCAACAATTCATTTGAACAATGTTGTTTTCTCTGAAATGAAATTCTAGTTTGTTTTCCTAACTGACATTCCTTGCATATGGTATTAGTAGGCTTCACCAAATTAGGAAGATCTCTCACAGCCTGTGAGGAACTTATCTTGATAATATTTTCAAATTTTACATGACACATTCTTCTATTCCATAACCAACTTTCATCAACTTGAGCAATCAGAGCACTTTTACTAGCAGCATTCAGATGAAAGATGTTACCTTTTGTTTTAGTACCTGAAGCAATCACATTTTCAAAACTTCCCAATATGCTACATTTTCCATCTCTGAATTGAAGATTGTATCCCTTATCAACCATCTATCCAACACTCTGAATATTATGCTTCAAACCTTCAACATAAAGAACATCATCGGTATTATGCTTACCATCAAAAGAAATACATCCTCGGCCATGGATTATACCACTATTGTTATCACCAAATCTTACAACACCACCATCATACTTCTCCAAGCTTACAAATTTACTCTTATCACCTATCATGTGATGTGAACATCCACTTTCAATTACTCATTCATCTTTTTCTTCAACTCGAGCAGCTAGAGATTTCTCCACATTTGTACAACTAGCAGTTTCAGTAGACACGAGATTATTTTCCTTGATAGCAATAAATGCAAAATCATCTTCACTTACATTCCCTTTGTCAAATTCATCATCTATCACACCTTCATCAACAACATAGTAACACTTCTTTTGAAATTTAGGCTTCTAAGGTCTTGGCTTAGGAACTCTTTCTAGACACCTTGATGCAAAATGACCTATCTCGTTGCAAGAAAAAAATTTAATAGGAAAATTTCTTTTATACTTACCTTCTCCTATGGCTTCCCTTTTGATAATAAGTGCTTCAAGCTCATTCAGTTCTCTTTCTTCTTCTTCAAGTTGTCTCAATTCTTCCTCATATCTGAATACCTTTCTAGAAGAACTTTCACCCAGATCATATCTCTGCTTGTCTCTCCCGGAAGTAGTATCTTTAAATACAGAATCTGTCTTCGGAGGGGCATCATCAAATTCACTCAACTCAAAAGAAGTAAATTTTCCAACCAACATATCTCTGGTTATATTTTTCACAATTTGGAGCTCCTCAATGGCTGCAACTTTAATTTTGTATGCATCAGGAAAGGATCTAACCACTTTAGCAACAATCTTTGATTCATCCACTTTTCCACCAACACATCTGATACCATGCACAAGTTCATTCTGTTAGAGTAAAGTAATTAATTAACTTTACTCTCCTCTTAAGATTTTTCCTTGCACACATATTAGTCATTTAATAATTAATATTAATTATTAAATGCACTCACCTTTAGGATTAGGGTTTCCTTTAGGTTTTGATCTCCTTTTATAAGGATTGCTCTCTTGTATCATTTTTAAGCTCTATTTCATTTTTCTGGAATACATCTTGCACATTGTGAGAGCCAAACCCTTGTCTTGATCTCTCTCTTTCTCTATGACAATTCTTTTGCATGCAGGTATTGATCGGGTTCTGTGGATTTATATTTTTCAAATCCTACATGGTATCAGAGCCAAATCTGCTACAGCTTGTTCAGTTTTTGAAAGAATTAGAGATCTAGGTTTTAGTTGCATCAGATATGTGTTTGTTTTCTAGTTTTTATTTGGAATAGGGGTTTTATTTTTTTGGTGCACTTTAAGCTCAAATGAACCTCACCATTGAGCTCACAGCATCCAAAAACCCCTATTTTGATATAAAATTCATCAAATTTGGCTTCACGGCATTAGATCTACGAGGGTTTGATGTTTTTTTAGGGTTCCTGATCTAGAGCATACCTACAATTTTGGAGTGATTTCAGCCCAAACCGACCTCACCATCGCATTCAGAGCGCCCAGAAACCCCTAAATCAATTGTCAAATCGTCAAAATCGGACACAGTGACTCCAAGAGGCAAAAAAAATTCATTTCTGGGTCGTACGCCCTGGTATGGCACGCAATCCGAAAAAAATATTTAAAAATCAGAGTTATGGGCACCGCCATCAGTTAACCGCTAGCGGTTAATTGCTAGTGGTCAAAGATCCCCTCTACTTGGTCCGTATGATGCTGTCACTTAATCTAATACTATTTTGGTCAAAGATCCCCTGTCATTATTTCACGTCATAGTCTGCATGTCCTGCATGTCTGTCATAGCCATCAAGTGTCATAGCCGTCGGTGTCATATCTTTTCCATGCATGGCATATTCTGGTTGCATCAATTCTCAACCGTAGATCTTGGCATCTTTCTAGAAACTTGATCTTGGCCATCCATTTCGTAACTTCCCTCTCATGAATCCTCATCCGTTGATCTTAGAATCTTTCTAGAAGATCAATCTCGTCCGTCCATTCGAATGGTTGTCTATAAAAGCAACCCTTCCCCTCCATTTTCAATTGAACAGTCATTATCTCCAACTTTCTTGCTTACTATTTGCAAGTATTTGCACAACTTCAACAACAAATCTGAGGGCAATATTGGCATAAGAAGAAATAGGAGAGACAAGAGAAAGAATCAACTTCAAAGGGGAGTCTTTTATTTCATTTGCTTTCATTTTGATTGTTTTCTTTGTTTGTATTCTCTTGTTTAGATTGGGATAATAGTTTAGAAGTGTTGGTTGTCACCTAATCTAATACCATGACCCTCTTGGTCACCCTTCCCCTTTCTCTTTACACTGGGGCATATTTCAAAATTAAATTTCTTTGACACAACGCGATGAACTGCATTATGTCAAAGAGGGGCAAAATGTAGACACTGAAAAATGTCCTAAAATCTACAAGCAACATTTTTCCTTAGTCATCATTCTCTAATAATTAAATAATTTTAATTATTTAATTATTCTTGATCATATTCCTTTATTAATTAAATGATTTTTTAATTATTTAATTAATTCAATTTCTAATATTTATTCTATCCTGATCAATTAAAATAAATTAATTGCGTCACTAATACCCCTTTCTTCAATAATTAGATAAATCATTATTTATTTAATTATTTATATTTCATCACATGTCCATAGTCAGATAATAATAATTATTTGACCTTTTATTCTTCTATAATTAAATAATTGACAAAATTATTTAATTATGTGTCATTCTTCTCCTTTAAATAATTGATCTAGATGAATTATCCATATTCAATTTATATTTCTTCCTTTAATTAAATTTATGAATTTAATTAAATCTCCTTTTTCATTTCCTCCAAATAAATAATTTAAAATAAATTATTTATTTTCCACATGTCATCCTCTTCCATTTTTGAATAAATAATTTAAAATTTTTAAATCCCTCAATTTTGGTCAAAGATCCCCTGTCATTATTTCACGTCATAGTCTGCATGTCCTGCATGTCTGTCATAGCCATCAGGCGTCATAGCTGTCGGCGTCATATCTTTTCCATGCATGGCATATTCTGGTTGCATCAATTCTCAACCGTAGATCTTGGCATCTTTCTAGAAACTTGATCTTGGCCATCCATTTCGTAACTTCGCTCTCATGAATCCTCATCCGTTGATCTTAGAATCTTTCTAGAAGATCAATCTCGTTCGTCCATTCGAATGGTTGTCTATAAAAGCAACCCTTCCCCTCCATTTTCAATTGAACAGTCATTATCTCCAACTTTCTTGCTTACTATTTGCAGGTATTTGCACAACTTCAACGACAAATCTGAGGGCAATATTGGCATAAGAAGAAATAGGAGAGACAAGAGAAAGAATCAACTTCAAAGGGGAGTGTTTTATTTCATTTGCTTTCATTTTGATTGCTCTCTTTGTTTGTATTCTCTTGTTTAGATTGGGATAATAGTTTAGAAGTGTTGGCTGTCACTTAATCTAATACTATTTGATTTTCTCCATTCTTACAGTGGTTAATGCTAGCGGTTAGCCTAACCACCAGGCTTAACCCTCAAACCTTTTTGGAGCAGTTTTGGTATTTTGGCCATAACTTTTGCATACAAACTTGGTTTTTCGAAAACAAAATATCGTTGGAAAACTGGTTCTGGCACTGTTCCAGTAATACTAGTAATTTTTCTTGATTTTGCAGTTTTGCAGTCTTTTTTGCCAGTCAAAGTCAGAACTTGATTTTTTCATTCCAAGGGGCGTATCTTTTGCGTCCAAACTCCGTTTTGCACAAACGAATAGGCGTTGAAAAGGTATTACAATGATCCTTCCATATTTATAGTCTATTTTACCAGAATATTTACTAGGTATTTTTTATTCAACTTTGTATGTTTTTACACTTTGCTCAATTACTTGGTCATCTTGGCTCCTACATGGGGTTTGTTTGTGTTGGATGGGTTATGTTGATATGCTTTATCATTGCTGAGATCAGTAGTCTCTGAATTTTTCATTTGAAGAGTTATCATGGGTTTCTCTACTCACCCTTTAGTTATTTTTCTGGAACGTGGTAATTATGAGTCATGGGCAAAGGGTGTACTTACACATTGTAGGTGGCTTAATATTTTGCCTTATTTGTATGATCTCATACCTGAACCAGCAGCTTTAGAGGGAAAATTAGCATGGGATATCATTAGAAATCACATAGTAGGAACTATATTGTCTAGTGTTGATCATGACACTATGTTGGCTATATCGGACATTGATTGTCCTCACCCACTTTGGACACGTCTTTGGGAGATCTATGGAGACCCTAATCTCTCTCCATTCCCAGAGGATCCTGCTTCAGATTGTCTTTTACCCATTGCTTGGAGAGAAAATACACCCTTTGATAATGATACTTTAGAGGAGCTTGCGTATTTAGACACCCTTACATATTCTGATGGATCAGAGGCTTGTCTCATAGTTCCTACTCTTCAAACTAAGACTTCATCAGCATCTCCTGTTGTTCCTGATTCAGTGCAGCATGGCATCATTCACCTTCCAGACATAGCTACTTTGGACTCTTATCTTGCAGACATATCCTTCGTGTTTGTTGAGTCCTATATTGCAGATTTGGAGGATTATTTTGAGGACATCCATCTGCTCTACCTTGACAGTTAGGTTATTACTGTACGCCCACCATTATCAGTGCATTCAGAGGTTGCATTTCAAGATTCTCCACATCAGTTTGGATTTGACATCATTTGTTTCAGTTCAGATAGAGAGTTTCTTCAGCATCCTATCATGGCACACATTTTGAGACAAATTGGTTCATCACTCTTCACAGGGTTTCTTCGACATCGTCTTTTGGATCTGTTTCTTCTCAAGGGGAGGAATATCATCTGCCGCTTCAGGATCTCTTTTTGGATTCTACATCAGGCATCTACCATTGTGAGAGGAGTTTCTTCATTGTGGGGGGGCCTTCTTCTCTCTTTCTATCTCTCCTATGGAGACCATTGTACATGTACTTATATGATAGAAGTTGTCTATGGGGGGTATCATGTAATCCACCTCATATCCTTTTTTCATTAGTGCATTGCGTTCCTTCTTTGCATTCTATTTTGGGGAGGATTTTTGTTCCCACTGTGTTTTATCCTTTACCCCATTTCATTTAGTTTGCATTGCTTTTGTAAATGGGTACCTGATCAGGCCTAGTTGCCAGGACCCATGTTTACTTTCATGCATTGTAGTTACTTTTGCTTTTTTGCACATGTTTGTAGCTGCACTCTTACTTATCTTAAGGGGGGGTGTTAGAGTAAAGTAATTAATTAACTTTACTCTCCTCTTAAGATTTTTCCTTGCACACATATTAGTCATTTAATAATTAATATTAATTATTAAATGCACTCACCTTTTAAGGGTTAGGGTTTCCTTTAGGTTTTGATCTCCTTTTATAAGGATTGCTCTCTTATATCATTTTTAAGCTCTATTTCATTTTTCTGGAATACATCTTGCACATTGTGAGATCCAAACCCTTGTCTTGATCTCTCTCTTTCTCTGTGACAAGTCTTTTGCATGCGGGTATTGATCGGGTTCTGTGGATTTGTATTTCTCAAATCCTACACATTCACTCTTTGCATGAAAGTAGTAATATTCTCATCATTTCCCATTTTCAATAGTTCATATTTTCCTTTCAGAATCTATAGCTTAGCCATCTTCACATTAGCATCACCTTCATATAAATTTTCCAACTTTTTCTAGATCTCATAAGCAGTTCTCAGATCCATAACATTCGTCATCTTAGAATTAGTCAAAGCACTCAACAATGCTTCCTTAGCCCTGATGTTATATTCAACATCCCTAATCTCAGCAGTAGTGGTAGGACCATTTCGAGGAATAACATACCTATTACTTGTAATGTTCCAGTAGGATTCACCAATGCATCTCAGATTATACTCCATTCGAGTCTTCCACATAGAATATCGAACTATCCTTCTTGTATGTCGCCATCCCGGATCACCTCAAGTTGTTAAACATTTTCCAAGGAACCTGCTCTGATACCAATTGTTGGAAACACAAGGGTAGACAACTAAGAGGGGGGGTGAATCAGTTGTCACAGGATTTCAAACTTATTAAACTTATTAACGAGTGATCCCACAATAGTGGTTTACAATTTTTGGGCAAACTGGACACTGCAATTATTATTTTTAACTAAATCTTCACTTTCGGGATTTTGTAGCGGCTAAACCATGAGGAATTTGAAAATGATGCAAACTAGAGTCTCATAAATAATTTTCTTTAGATTCTAAAAATATTTTTTTCAAATTTTTTGGAATCAGATTGCACTTTTTTTTCGATCTCCCACGAAAACTGACTTTTTTTCAGAAAACAACATTTTTAAAAAGTGACGCTCACCATTTACAACATAACTTTTTTTGTATGAAAGATAAAATTCTAATTTTTTCGAATTTAGATTTGTAACTAAGATATCTATCACTTTAATTTGGTATCATAGTTTTTTATTGAATATTTTTTCCTTAATCAAGTTTCAAAGTCAAACCAATTGCAATTCAGACATAGGCGGACTGTATACAACATAACTTTTTCTGTATGAATCGAAATTCATTTTTATTTTTTTTAATGGATCAAGGACATCAATACCCAGCCTCAACGTATTTTTAAAATTTTTATTTTGATAATCTACTATTTTTCCACATATGCAAACCAGAGATTTTTATTTTCAATGAAAAACCTATGTTTAATAAAACTAAAAAATAAAATACATAATAAAACCAAATCATATTAAAATTATATTCGACGGATAGCTCATTCTAAGGACTATCATTATCTAGCTGGTTTTCTGAAGTTTTCTGCATTTTCATTTTCAAATTGAGCTTCGAACGACAATTTTTTACAAAAAAAATCATTTTTTTGAGGAGAGAGGGGAAGAAGGGTGTTCGTCCAAACATATGTTCAGCCGAACCTATGTTCGGTCGAACCTCTTAAAGGGGTTCGGGGTTCGGCCGAACCTAGTTCGCTCGAACCCCTTTAAAATAATGAGAGAAATTTAGGGGGTCCAGGAAAATGACAGGGTTTTTTTTTTACATCCCTATTAAGGGGGTTCAACCGAACCCTAGTTCGCTCGAACCCTTTTATTTTAATATTTTTGCTCACATGTCAATGGGGTTCAAGTGAACATAGGGTTCGGTCAAACCCTGTGGTTCGACTGAACCATGTTAAAGGTTCGGTCGAACAATTTGGTTTGGCCGAACCCCTTCACTTTGTGTAGAGGGAAAAAATGACTTTTCCCTTCCTCCACAAAAGTGTTCACCACTTATGTGGGTTCACCCTAACCTTTATTCTCATATATGATTACTAACAGTGAAAGCATGAATCAACAACACATTAGAAACACACATAACACCAAGATTTTTGCGTGGAAACCATGTTAGAGGAAAAACCAGAGTGGAGGTTAATCCACAAGTTATACCCTGTTAAAAGTATAAGAAGAATATGTGAGGAATGCACATGCATTTAGGCACACTGCCTAGAGCTCACTGCTCAAAGGAAGACTCATTGTCTTACAGAAAAAATTCAGATTAAATCCATCTGAAGAATTTGAATTGAGAAAGTAGCATCTACTAATGCCTGAGTACAGTTATGGTTAAGCACATGAACACTTCTTCACTTTATTTCACTCTTCTTCACACTCTTCTCTGCCTTCAAATGATCTTTACCTTTTTTACACATATCACTCGCACACTTCACATTTCACATGCTCCTCAAATGAAGAAATAATCACTTATATATACCCACAACAAGAAATTACATTGCTTCATGTCGGCTCCAACAAAATAATAGAATGAATACAAATTGTCATCCCAAAACAATCAATGTGCATCAATCAAGGTCGGCCACAACATAGTAGAGACCCAAAACAATGTTCTCGAACATAAAACACCTTCAAATATTCTTCTTCAAAGATCCACAACACGCTTCAAACACCTTGTCGGCCATGAACATGAAAAACATGAACATGAAAGGGAAAATATTGGATCACAAGCACAATGATCAATGTGGATGTGCAACATAGATAGAACATGATCTATAAACTTCCACAAACACCATGGGAACATACGCAACAACTCAAATTAACATAATCACATTATCTTCTTCCATGAACACTATTTGTAGTAACAAAATAGTTGTCAGAACACATAAACTTATAACTTGCTCAAATCTCCATGCGCACCTCTGAAACTTTCGGGGTAGAAACTAGATAGGCTTAAAAAAACCCCTTTAATCCGCAACATCTCACTATCAACGCACTGAAATTTCTACCATACTGATCTTGATAGCTTCACAAACAACTTGTAACATATTTTATTACAATATTCTCAGTATCCTTGACATATACAGTCTTAAAGACATTAATGCTAATAGTGTTGACATCAATGACAACCACATATCAGAAACATGACCACAACATCCAACAAATCTCCCCTCTAAAATATGCTTCCTATTTGATTTCCATGAAAAACCCTACTTTATGATCACCTAATGGTATACTAGTTCAAAGTCCCATAAACTCTACAATAGCTTCATCATTCTAGAATTGATCCAAAATAGGTGTATGTTGTTGTTGGTCCCAATCTTAACTGTGAGTATCAAAGGGGTAGGTTGTCATCGTTATCTATAAATCTTATGAAAGTTATTGAAATGGTCAATATAGCTCTAAAATCATTCTCCCATTGAGTATCTAGGTCATTGATTGGTAAACCATTTTTTATAGGATGGTAGGTGTCCAATGTCTTAATGTTGGTAGAAGGAGCTCCTTTCTCAAAAGAGACACATCCAGTGTTTGGAGTAACCATGTCTATCAAACCATATCCTAGTACCATGTTATTATTTCTTTGTTCCACTATAATAGGTTCCCATATTCCTTGTTTATGTCGCCCAAGGTGACCTTTCTAGTGTATCCCATTTGTTTATCTATTTCATACCCTTTACTACTAGGATCAATGGGAAGGGGTTGTAGTTTTTTTGGTTCTTCTTATTCTTCTTTTTAGATCATTGACAAGAGGTCCTCCTTGAATATTTACTCATCCTTCATATCTCCCCACTTGGTAAAGATCATGGGTTTGACTACCATTTTTACTGCTTGAACATGTTTGATCTCCTTAGGACCTCCATAAACCTTGGTGTTGGGGGAAGCATTCCAATGCAAAAGGATTGATTGAAATGATAGTTTCCATTACCCTTGTCAAGTACTTGAATATTGGAATCGAATTTTGGTTTCTCACCTGATGGGGGTTTAGTTGAGGTTGATGATAGTGTTGAGAAGTCAATATATGAGAAGAAATGGAATGATATATCATTACTAGGTACTTGCTAGATTTTTTTATATTTCTCCTCCAATTTTGCACAATAGTAGAAGGGTTCAGGATCATCATATACTGTAACCTCCTTTCCATTGTGAGGAAATTTTAGACACTGGTGAAATGTCAAAGGAATTGCTTGTAGTGCATGAATCCACGAGCATCCTTGAAGAAGGTTATATGGTAACTCAAGGTCTAGTACCTGACATGTTGTTTATGTTGTTTTTGGTCCTATCTGTATGGGAAGCCTAATGGTTCCTTCTAAATTTATTTCGAGGTCATCATAAGCCCTTATAGTGATGATTTTCCCCTTCTCAATTACATCATCAGAATAACCCAACTATATAACAAATTTCAAGGTACAAATGTTTAGACCTGCACCGTTATCTATCAATACTCTTTTGACCTTATGTTTGTGAACACCAACCTCTATATAGAGGGTTTGGTTATGGAATGATTTTTGTGGAAGGTATTTCTCCAAAAAGACTAAATGGTGAATGGTCATGATTTTTCCAACCATGGCTTGAAACTAATCTAGATTGAGGTCATTAGGGACTAATGTTTCCAAAGATTCCTCTAGTATTTCCAGGTGATAATTTCAATAGCTCTAGGATGGAGATCAAATTGGGGGTCTTCTTCAATTTTTCCACAATACTATAGTCATTGGATGATTTATTTATGGGTTTAGGTAGGGCTCCTTGTATTGTGACTTTTCCTCGATGGGTAGTTACGTTACATTCGGGGTCCATGCCTCGTATAGTTATCACATTGACTCTAGTGTCATCTACTTGGGAGAGGGTACCTAGGACGATGTCACCATAGGTGTAGTTGGCATTGTGATAGTCTTGTTCTTTCCCTTTGTCATTTTTCTTAGCATGGTTAGGAATTGGATTCATGTAGATTTGGAGGGATTTGTTTCTAGGACGGTGTTCTATATCAACTTCTCCTTTGTCAATTAAGTCTTACACTATATGTTTAAGTCTCATGTAGTTATTTTTCGTATGTCCCTTGATCTTGTAGAACTCACATAAGTCGTTTTCATTGTACCGTGGTGTTTTAAAACTCGAATCTTCATAGTTTGTGTGCTCATTAACTTTGATGAGGTTTTGTTGAACTAATTTGTGCATGTCTGTCTCAATTGTTTCTCCTAAAGCAATAAATTTCCTCCTTAGTTGGTTATTTTATATTGTTGCCCTCCCTGATTTTTCTGTTGGTTATCTGATTGATTATTTTGGGGATAGATGAGTTGATTATTTTGCATGTTGTTGAAAGCATAGCTCATTTGTGAAACTTGGTCTTTGTTTTACGGTCCATTTAGATTTTACATGTTCCATACAACTCTAGCATCAACTGCTCCATCATTGGTAGCATTTTTGTTCTTGGCCCAAATCTTGGGTTTTTCATTTGAACTAGAAGGGTTGTCCTTTGAGTTGTTTAGCTTAATGGTTTCCCTTGCTATGAGATCTATTTCAATGTGTAGTCCATTTTCAATAGTCTCTTCAAAGTTATTAGGGCACAACATGGTGAGTTGGTAATTGATTTTTGCTTGGACATTGGAAACAAAGATATACACCAATTCTTTGTCGGGAATAGGCCACTTGCACATACTAGCTTTATGTCTCCATATTTGTAGGTAGGATGTAAAGGATTCCCCTTGGATTTATTTAATCTTGTAGAGGTCATTGATGGTGGAATCATGTTCTATGTTGAACGAGGACTAGTTCATAAACTTATTAGTCAATTCATCAAAACTCCTAATACCTAGTGGTAGAGGGGAGAACCATTCCATAGTGTGACCAGTAAGACTACGTGGAAAAATTCTCACTAGGTAGGAATCATTATTTTTCACTTACATGCAAGCTATTGAGAGTTTTCATGCGTGTTCTACCAAATCGCCTTTTCCCTTGTACTTGTCAAATTTTGGTATTTTGAAATTTTTAGGGAAGGCAACCATAGTAATAGAACGATCAAAAGGGAACAGACATATATCCTATAGAGTATAGGTCTTCTTTGGTTTTCCAATTTGGATGTCCAATATCTTTTGATTTAGGGCTTGTAGTTGCATGCCTACCTTTGTGTTTGGTACATTTGTTTGTGGACCCTATGTGTAGTAGTTGTGTCCCAAAATGTTTGTTTGGTTATAAATGGGTATGGTGGAGGTATAGGACCTTGGTAACCATGTTGGGTGGAAAGAGGGTCAAGTAATTGTTGTATGGAAGGAGGATTAAGTTCTTGTTCATTGTAAGGAGGGTTAATTCCTTGTTGTGTGAAAGGAGGATTAAGTCCTTATTGATAAAAAGGAGGATTAAGTCCTTGTTGTGTTGAAGGAGGATTAAGTCCTTGTTGATTGTAATGAGGGTCAAGTCCTTGTTTTTTGAAAGGATGATTAAGTCATTTTTTTATTGTAAGGAGGGTTAAGTCCTTTTTGTGTGAAAGGAGGATTAAGTCCTTATTGATTTTGTTGAAGAGGGGTACCTTGATAGTGCATTGGTGGTACACCTTTTTGTGGTTTATTCTATTGAAGGGTACATGCGTAGTGCATTGGTGGTACACCTTGTTTTTGGGATGAATTGTTTTGAAGGTTACCCTAGTAGTGTGTTGGTGGTACATGTTGTTGTTGGGATAAATTGTTTTGAAGGTTACCCTGGTAGTGCATTGGTGGTACACCTTGTTGTTGGGATGATTTTTTTTAAGGTTACCCTAGTAGTGTGTTGGTGGTACACCTTGTTATTGGGATGAATTGTATTATAGGTTAACCTAGTAGTGCATTGGTAGTACACCTTGTTTTTGGGATGAATTGTATTGAAGGCTACCTTGGTAGTGTATTGGAGGTACACCTTGTTACTTTGGTATGTTGGTTGGAGAACCAATATATGATGTATTTTGTGGTATGTATTGTCCTTATGGTGGGATGTTACCTTGTGGCATGTATTAAGGTGGACCTCTTTGATATTGTTTGGCCACTTCTACTTGCTTGATTTGGGATGGTTTCATAAGCAAAGGGTTATCTATTGGTTGTTTTGGTTGATCATTGCTTTGTGAGAAGATTGGTGGCATGTTAGAAATCTCCACTGGTTTGGGTATCTTTCTCAAAATTAATTTATCCCCTAAGGGAATAAGGTGATGATCCTTAATACTTTTCACATTAAATTCTATGGGTAGTTTAGCACCACTTTGTGCTAATTTGAAGAAGTGGGAATTTGGATCCTTTCTTAGCAGGTTGTCCATCAGTTTAAGTACCTTGGGATTGTTGGAGTGTTGAAATAATTCTTCCTCATCTATTTCTTCCTCAATTTCCACTTCTTCTATGATCATGTCCTTGGGATTTTCGTTTGACCTATCCATCATTTCTTGTTTTGTACGGATTACTTCCTCCTCACTTGGTGGTCGGTTTGATGTTGCTTTGAATGTGGGTTCCTTTTGAGGAGTTATAAGGTCACTTGGTCTATAACCCCATAGGTCACTTCTATCATTTGTGGTATTCATTGGGGGCATACTAGAGCTACTTTTGTTTGCTTCCATATTCTTTTTGTGTTGAGATCACATGGTTGTCATAAACAAGTGCCAATATTTTGTGAAAGTTGATTTCTAACTTATGGAATGAACTAATGTTTTGGTTTTTGGATTTCTATTTTTTTAATGTTTTGGGACTTTCTATTTTAAAAGGATGGTATCTACTTCCATACAGGAGGTGGTAATATGGGCCTTCCAGTCACAATATCTACTCTTCATTCCTCTTTGTCTAGGATATTAGTTGTGTTTCTCCACTAGGTCGGTGTTTCCTTTTTCTCAAATAAAAAACTTCTCAAACTATTGATGGTGTCTAATTGTTCACCTTCAATTCATGTGAGGTTTGGCTGCATAATTGGTGCCATAATATTTGGTTGTTGAACTGGAGCAATAGGACGCCAAATGGTCATAAAGTGAGTGGTGTTTTTATATAGTTTTTGAGATACTCAAGACCCTAAAGTTTGAGTGATGTTTTGGAAATGATGCTATTTTTGGGACTCGAAATGTTGAAAACTTGGACTGATATTTCACTTCATTTTCTAGAGGATATGTTTTGGAAAAGTCTACTTGAACAAGCCTTGAGGTTCAAGAAAATGTTGATCTTTTAGAGTTTTGAGTGAAGGAATAATTCAAGTTGTTGTTTTGATTTTGAATCCTAAAACCAGGTTGGTGTGTTTGATTGTGCAAATGGATATGGATTGATGTAGATTATGAAATGTTTTGGAGGTCTAGTTTCGTTCTCAAAAATATTTGTAACCTGTTTTAGATTAGTATTCTGACTTGCACCAAAAAATAGAGTAGAAACAACAATCTTAGAATAGTAACAGTATTTTTTGTCAAAAGCATTCAGAATTATGTCAACTACGGCCAAGTCTGAAAGGCAAGTGCGGTATGTTTTCTCAAAAGCAACATCTATTGCAAATTTTATGACTGGTGAATAGTGAGTGCAAAAGTGGTAGTTTTGGGAAAAAGAGGCCATATTTTCATCAACTGCTGCTAACAAAATAGGTAAAGTGTGGTACTCTGAGGATCAACAGCGGTATTTTTAGGACAACTGCATTTTTTTTGCAAATAATGCAAGTTTCTAGTAGTTATTGTCAAAAATCAGAGAGAAAAAGCGGTAGGTTTTTGTCAACTGCAACTAGTTTTAGGTCAAAAGAGGTAGAAACATTAGCAATAGCGGCCTTTGTTCAATTTTTTTTTTTTCTAATTTCTATTTTGGCAATAGTTTTGGATAAGTTTGCAGTTTCAGATGTCTTTTTTTTATTTGATTTTTCTTGAGATTTTGGCAAGTGATACAATACAACACAACAATCAAAAATATTTGACCCTAAATTTCTATAGCTTAAGCAAGTCTCTTTGGACATAAAAGCTCAAAGTTTTGTGAGTGAAAATACTAAAGCCATAGTTCCCAATGTTGACTTCATTCTTAAATGTGACTTGAAATGTAAACCTAAATCTTCATAAACCTTTAGAGATATTTGTTTAATATATCTTTTAAGGAGTACAAATATAGGGTTTTTTTCAAATTATTCACACTAAGTCCAAAGGCCTCGATGTTTGATAACCATGTTCAATGCTTGTTTTGATGTGCTCATTTTAATTCAAGCAAAGTGTTTGATGTTAATAAAGTAACTGAGAATTTTGGAAAGTTCATGAAGACAATTTACAACCTAGAGATAGACATGTTCTTTTAGATGGGCTTACCTCATGCCTCGAAGGGATGATTTTACATGCAACTTATGGAGAGTGTTTTAATCTCAACCATAAATTGGACTTGGTAAGTAACTTCTCAGAAGTAAATTTTGATGCACCACTTTCAAAGAATGTTTTGGCTAAAAAGGTGGCCTCTACTACATTGGTTCTTAGTCATGCTTAGGGGATCCAACACTTTGCTAGCATCCAACAAGCCACTTAAGGCTCTAACCAACTTACTTGAGGCTTTATATACACAATGGTACCTCCCCTTTCGTGAATGGCACTAACAGAAAAGTAATCACTGATTAAGGAATTTGGTGTTTAGCCTTAACTATTTATATAGTGGCTCAAGTGAAATACCACTTTGAGTCACCTTTGAGTTCTCCAACATGGGATGTGTCTCAAAGGAATACCCTCTAAAGGTAATGCTTTTGAAATGAAAACAAGTGTGAAACTCAAAGTGATTTTTGTCACCCAAGATCGCCAAAAGATGTGAGGGGAGAGGATAGACACTTAGTTTTCCAAACACAAAACACACAATATACAATTCATCATAATATTATTTTTAAGCCCCTTGAGTGGCGCTTTCCAAAAAAAATGAAATGAAATGTGTACAAGATAGAAAAAAAATTTGTGCACCAAAATGAAGTGTTATGGATTTCAAACAAGTAGATAGTGTTGTGTGGTCTAACAACACGCCCCAAGACTATAAAACTGGGGGACCCAAGTAAAAAACTAACCCTTATGGTAGGTGCTAGCTAGTTGAAGAGATCACTAAAAGTTAAAGTCAAAGGAAATTTTGGATTACTTCATGGTTCAAGTGTACCGGGTACCAGGAGGCCAAAAATATGAAAGTGTTAATGCAAGGTTTTGGGAGAAGTGTTTCAATCTGAGAACAAAGGTCCAAAAAAATGTGGAGGTTCCAGTAAAATTAGAGGTCCGAGAAAATTTGTTCGTAAAAGCTGAAGTATTGGGTACCAGGTACCAAGTAACAGTGTTAAAGTAAAGTTAAATGTTTAAGTTTTCTTGAGGATCCGAAGGTCTGGTAACTCGATTAAAAGAATAATTATGCAAGGATGTGATTTTAAAAGCATGATATTTATGATGAGTTTAAAATGATGATTTATTAATAATGGTTTTGTTTTCATGAGATTTTTATGAATGTTTTACAAGGGATTTAATATGTGGAATTTGTGCTTACAGGAGAAGCAAATTGCGATACAACATTCAGGTATGGACGGTTAGGAAAAATTGGATCGTGAATAGAATCATATCCAGATTGGGTGATATGTTCTAGGATTTTATATGTGGAGGATCTTGAGTTTGTCGGAATACCAAAGATTTTGGTATTATGAATGAGATAGAAGAATGTGCCAACCTCTATGTGACTCATTCCGGGGAGTATTAAACCCGAGGTAGAACCAAAATGTAGGAAAAAAATGATAAATAAATCATTCTAAATATATGGGAAATTCATACATCCTATTTAGATTTAAGTTATTATATTGGTGATAATAAAGATGAAAAGCTCAAAAGAGTTTAAAGTGGTGAAGAAGGTTGACATCTGTTGACTTCATCAGCAATTCTCCTGCCAGTTTTCATATTCCACGTGTCTTGTTTTGATTCATCCCTTGTATTAACTCTCATGTATTTTTATTATATTCCCTGTGTCTTTTTCTTATAAAAGACCATGAGATGTTTCATTTTAAGTTAAGTTCAGAATTTTTGGATGTCAGAAGAGCCAAAAATTCTTTAAGTTTTGTTCTTTTCTCCTATTTTCTAAATCATTCCAGATTAAAAACTTGTATGCACAAAGAAGCTAATCAATATCAACTCAAATTTAAAAGCTACCACTTGGTATGAAATCTTTTGTAGCTGGTTGTTTGTTCAGTTGGACAAGACTGTATGTTGTTTCATTTAAGGGTGCATACAAAACCTACCCAGTGTCCAAATAAACCTCCCTTTCTTTAAAATCTCACATCATTGTATGCCTAGTTGTGAAGTAATCTAGTGAAGTATAGAGTGGTTTTCTTTGATTTAGTTAATTCTTGGGGCATGCATGGATAATACCTGGGATCCTTTCCTTTTTACTTTTTCAAGTATCTTTGTAATGCTTTATTTTAGAATAGATGTTTAAATTTTAGAAAATGTTCCAAAAAAGAGATAAATGAATGAATGAATGGAAATCTCATTGCAAATATTTCATTTCCATAATGTTTCTAAATTCTTAAAGCTAAATCTACTTAAGTGATAGAAAAAATTGTTTGAAATTCATGAAATGTTATTGCATATCTGTTAATTTCATGAAATTGTTTGAAGACCGAACTGAGAGTATCTTTTATCGATCCTTATGATTCCTTTGAGAACCAAAAATTACCGTTTATGCCTCATGATTAACAACATTATCACAATGAACCCTAATACAAACCTAGTGTGGTCAAGACTTGACATAAACGATCCTTGGGATTAAGTTGAGTCAGCCTGAGATTTAGGTTATCCCGGTTCAGTCTTTCAAGTAAAAATGGGCTCCTACAATTTGTCTGTGAGGATTTATCTTCAATTTTGGTGTGTGAATAACATTGTGATCAATAGGAACTGGCGCTAGAAGGAGGGCCATTTTTATCTCTCCCTTCTGTTTTATTTGGAGTCAATATTGTTGTCTTGGTTTTGGGTTTGAGAGTTGCTTATAAGATGATAATCTATGCAAGTTGGTAATTTGAAAATGGAAGTTGGTAAGCTCTGGGAAATCCTTTACCGGATATTGCATCCTTTGAGTTTATTCACCTTTGGTAGGGTCACCGAGTGTAGAATTCGCAATACAATTGACTATGGTGAACTTGATTGCAAAAATTTTCTAACTAGGGTAAGTTTGGCCACACATAACGTAATTTCATTAGCGGAAGAGGTTTTAATTGCTAATAAAGAGAAAGGAATCGTTAATGAGAAGAATTTCAAATTTTGAGAAAATACATAACCCTAGTAAAACCAAAAATGTCAAAGAATTAATCACTAAATCAAATCGGTTTGCTAACTGCAATTGTTACAAAGTAAATCCTGAAGTTGTGTAGGAAAATAGGCAAAAACGTCTAGACTTAGAAATACCGCAGCGAAAACGCAAAAACAGACTTGATGAGTCATCGACCTTTTCACACATGGAAGATGACAATGAAGAGGAAAAGCGAGAAAATCAAATGGGAGACATGTGTTTTTTTCCTCTAACTGAAAGTGCACGAGTTAAAAAGGGGAAAAAATTGAATTCATGTAGAATAAAGAATATCAAGCTTTTACTTTCTCTCTCTAATGATAATTTAAATTGTGTTACTGCTTAGTCTAATGAATTTGAAAGTGAAGATAGGACCAAAGACTCAAAGAATCTTGGAGAGAAGGAGAATCAAGAAATGAACACAGTCGTTCATGGAGTCAAACAGAGTGAAGAAGAAAAGCATGAACCAGGACTGGAAGAAGGTAGAGTATGGAGGAATCAACAAAGGTGTGTGCAATCGACCTTTAATGAGGTCATTTTAATACATATGATCCAATTGATTGGTAAGTACACATTTGAATTTGTGTTTGTTAAACACAAAAAAGTTAAGATAATTCATTGTTACAATAGGAAATTTGAAATATATTCAAGTGAATTTAAAGACAAGCCTATTGTAATTCATATGAAAAATACTATGAAGATAGTGATAGAGATTAAAGTAAATTTCCTAGTTAGGGTTAATCATTTGTTAGGATAAATTTTCGTTACTTAGGTTAATTTTTTTTCATAGGTTTTTTTTTTTTCTTTTTGGTTTGTTTTCAACGTCAACAAATTTTTCTTAACTTAACCCACACATACATGAGAATAAATTAAAATATTCTAAAAATATTGTGCTGTGAAATGAAGAAATAAAACAATGCCTAGTAAATACATGCTTTGAAAATAAAAAAATTCATATATGTGTGTGTGTGTGTGTGTGTGTGTACTTCATACATACATGGAGGTACAAAATTTCTCACTGTAAAAGTGCAAAAAGAGAAAAAGAAGGAGCCAAGCTATAGAAACAGGGTGTTCATTTAGTTGATTTAGGATGCTTCATCCATAAGAGCAGTGTATCCCAAGTAAGCATTGTCCCAGTGAGCATCAAAGTTAGCGGTATGGAGATCAGTCAGAAATGGTCAGAGAGGAGCTAATTCTCCTTGTTCTAGGAATAGAGGAATGTCATCAACAAAGGGAATTTTGACGATCAGGTGTACAATAGATAGGACATAGTCCAAATTCCCCAAGAAGTCAATCTGCACTATCATGTTTGCAATCGTGCGAACTTCTTCAATATAAATTCCAATATCCAAGAGTGAGGCTACAAATCGTGAAGCTAAGTCCGAATTCAGCTAGTAATATGCTCTAGATTCTACAAAATTCTCCTCGAGGACCAAGCACAAACATGGTGCAGTAAATTCAAGAGTCTGAAGAAAGAAAACTTTGACAAGCTGCTAGGTAGTAATGTGACTCATGAAGCCATTATGGCAGTGAACACAGGTAAGAAAAATTGGAGTGTCCATGGCCTGGAAGCAAGAAAGCACAAGTAGAGTGGAAAAGCTAAATGATAATTGAAAGAAAAATGTGAAGAATTTGAGAGAGAAGTGCAGAATTTATAGAAAATCATGAGGAAGTCGTGGTACATAGTTTCTTGGGTCTTAGTCTTGGAAAATGCAAGTTGAGATGGCAATTGGACAATTTTCTCCAGAGAAAAATGTTTAATCTAATTAATTCTCATAGAATTGGTGGTCATTGCTTCAAATTTTTCCAGTACGAAGATCATGAATCAAGAAAATTGAAGATTTCAAAATTAATGATGGTCATTTCATTATGTTTTATTGAGCTTTATTAATCATGAAGGTGTCCATGTGCGCAGTACAGAAAGGAAAATCAAGCCGGTACGGTAGCACACATCAACATCCAGGAATTGAAAAGAAATAATACGTGTGTGTTAAGACGTGTGAAATAAATGCAAAGTATTATGGTTGGAATTAAGTCATCATGACAACTCTGATGCATTAATGTGGTGCAGCACCGTCAAATCGGAATTACTAGCCGAGTATTATAGCGGTTGCCATAAAATTAAAATGGAAGGGTGGTAACCGATGGTTCTAAATTTAGATTAAATTTGGTGATTGAATTGTTTGCTGCAAAATTTTAACTTATGAATGTTTTTTAATAGATAGTGAATTGTAGTTAGCTGGGACTTGGCATAAGGGTGGTAGAATTTAGCTGGAAATTCACACCTATAGGGAATAACTAAATGAGTTTCTGGGAATTGGTGAAATGAAGAAGAGATTTGTATTGAATGAAAAATCAAAAGGTAACCTTCGCTACCACTATAATTCCCAACCTAATAGTGGGCTTCATTTCCTAGAAGTTGAAGAAAATGAGCTTACATTGAAATATAAAAAGAAAAAAAATATGAATTTCAAAGAAATATCAAAAGAGAAAAATTCAACTCTTTAGGCTATCCAAATATCTCTATCGGGGTTATGGATGCCTGACTGGTAGTAGAGCTATGTTTGGGGTGATTACAGAGATAACCTCATTGGGGCTATGGAGGCTTGACTAGCAACAAGGCTCTATCTATGGTTGGCTTTGGAGGATTACCAAATTATGTAGTTCAATGTCAATGAACTAATTTTTCCACTTAGTTCTAAAAACTAGAATTAATCAAAGCACACACTGATACTTTTTGGAGAAATTTTATTGTCTTCATGTCAAAATCTAGGTAAAGGTAAGGAATTATTGTTTGAAAATATGTAATAATTTTAAGCAGGTGATTCAATCTCAAGTTTTTTTAAATTTGGTTTTATTGGTTGCAAGTTGTTGTGTGGTCTCATAACACACCCCAAGACTATAAGACTTGGGGACCCAAGTGAAAAACTAACACTTATGGTAGGTGCTAGCTAGTTGAAGAGATCACTGGAAGTTAAATTCAAAGGAAATTTTGGAGTACTTCGTGATTCAAGTGTATCGGGTACCAGGCATCGGGAGGCCAAAAATGTGAAAGTGTTAACGCAAGGTTTTGGGTGGAGTGTTCTAGTCCAAGAACAAAGGTCTGGTGAAATGTGGAAGTTCCAGTAAAATTTGAGGTCCAGGAAAATTTATTGCTAAAATTTGAAGTATCGGGTACCGGGTACCAGGTAACAGTGTTAAAGTAAAGTTAAATGTTTAAGTTTTCCTAAGGATCCAAAGGTCTGGGTACCAGTTAACAGTGTTAAAGTAAAGTTAAATGTTTAAGTTTTCCTAAGGATCCAAAGGTCCGGCTACCCAATTAAAATAATAATTATGCAAGGATATGATTTTAAAAGCGTGATATTTATGATGAGTTTAAAATGATGATTTATTAATAATGGTTTTGTTTTCATGAGAGTTTTGTGAATGTTTTAAAAGGGATTTAATATGTGGAATTTGTGCTTGTAGGAGAAGCAGATTACGATGCAACATTCAGGTATGGATGGTCAAGTGAATTTGGATCGTGAATAAAATCATATCCAGATCGAGTGATATGTTCTGGGACTTTTTATGTGGAGGAGCTTGAGTTTTTCAAAATATCAAAGATTTTGGTATTACGAATGAGGCAGAAGAATGTGCCAACCTCCGATGTGACTCGTTCCCAGGAGTATTAAGCCCTAGGTAGAACTAGAATGTAGGAATAGAATGGTAAAACAATCATTCTGAATATATGGTAAGTTCCTACATCCTATTCGAATTCAAGTTATTATCCTGGTGATAATAAAGATGAAAAGCCCAAAAGAGTTTAAAGTGATGAAGAAGGTTGACATTTGTTCACTTTGTTAGCAATTCTCCTACCAGTTGTCATATTCCATGTGCCTTGTTGTGATTCATCCCTTGGATTTCCTCTCATGTATTTGTCTTATCTTCCCTGTGTCTTATTCTTATAAAAGACTGGGAGATGTTTCATTTTAAGTTAAGTTCAGAATTTGTGGATGTCGGAAGAGCCAAAATTTCTTTAAGTTTTGTTCTTTTTTCCTATTTTATAAATCATTCTAGATTAAAAACTTGTATGCACATAGAATCTAATCAATATCAAAGCTAATTTGAAAGCTACCACCTAGTATGAAATCCTTTGTAGCTAGTTTTTTTTTCAACTGGACAAGACTGTATATTGTGTCATTTAAGGGTGCATACAAAACCTACCCAATGTCCAAATAAACCTCCCTTTTCTTTAAAATCTCGCATCATTTTATGCCTAGCAATGAAGCAATCTAGTGAATTATAGAGTGGTTTTATTTGATTTGGATAATTCTTGGGGCATGCGTGGATAATACCTAGGAGCCTTTCCTTTTTACTTTTTCAAGTATTTTTTTTAATGCTTTATTTTAGAATACATGTTTAAATTTTAGAAATTGTTCCAAAAAAGAGATAAATGAATGAATGAATGGAAATATCATTGCAAATATTTTGTTTCCATAATGTTGTTGAATTCTTAAAGCTAAATCTACTTAAGTGATAGAAAAATTTGTTTGAAATTCATGAAATGTTATTGCATATCTGTTGATTTCATGAAATTGTTTGATGACCAAACCGAGAGTATCTTTTACGGATTCTTATGATTCCTTTGAGAACCAAAAATTACCTTTTACCCCTCGTGATTAATAGCATTATCACAATAGACCCTAATGTGAACCTAGTGTGGTCAAGACTAGACATAAATGAGCCTTGGGATTAAGCTGAGTCAACCTGAGATTTAGGTTGTCTTGGTTCAGTCTTTCAAGTAAAGATAGGTTCCCATGGTCTATTTGTGGGGATTTATCTATGTTGTTGGTGTGTGACTAACATTGTCATCAATAGATAGCAGTATGCAAATCATAATGTATTTGTCCATTTTTAAGCACCAACTTGAGTGTTTCTAACAATCCTTTTCTTAATGTGGTCAACAAAATAAAATCACTCATTTCGTTAACATAATGAAAGTGTTGGTCAAAAGAAAGCATTCCATTTTATGAGGACCAAAAATAAAGTGTTGTTCTAATCTATGAAAGCTTTTGAAATTTCTTTTTAAGGCACCAATCGAAATATTTTCCCTAAACTAAAAAGCTTTTGAAAAATTATTTTTAAAAGCACCAAATTGAAAGCATGCAAGTTGTGGGGTTAATTTTTATAGCACCAAATCGAAAGATGTTCTAAATTAGAAAGCTTTTTGAAAGTTATTTTTAAAGCACCAAATCGAAAGTGTGCAAGTTGTGGGGTTTAATTTTATAGCACCAATCTTGAAGTGTTTTTTCTAAACTAGAAAGCTTTTTGAAATGTTCATTTTAAACTCCAAATTGAAAAGTGCAATCTGTGGGGTTCAATTTTATAGCACCAATTTGAAATCTTTCCTAACTAATAAATCTTTTGAAAATTTGGGCTTGGATCATTTACCTTCTCTGCAATAAAAGTGTTAGTTGTTCTTGATGTAAAGTGTGTACCATATCCCTACAATAGCTACACAAACAAGGTCAACAAACACAAAACCATCCAAAATAAGCACTCGTTAGTTTTAGAAATCAACAAAAAATGTTTGCAGATTTTAAATCAACAAAAATCATAGAGAAAAAGCATGCAAATTAGTCAGAACAGCCCCTTTTAGTGTGATTACAGACCTATTTTTAGAGACAAAAGCAGTCCAAAAACTCAAATGTGGGCTTGTTATGTGCAAGAGTGGTCCAAATTTTCAAGAGCAGCCCTATTTCTGCAACAAAAGCAGTTAGGAAGAAAATCAACTATGATAGAAATGAAAGAGTGACCGTGTGAAATTCTTGTAGCTTGTGCGTGATAATTTTTCAAATACATTTCTGGAAAGTGTGATCGCATTCCCTCCAAGTGCCCAATTAAAACTCACAAAGAAAGTTAGTGTCAAAGACCAAGGTCCCACCGGGTGTGCCAAATGTTGTAAGGGAGAAATCGATAAGCATAAAGAAAATAATGTTAACAAATTAAACAAGATTTAACTCAAACAAAGATTAAGATTCATACCCATTACTCATGAAATAAACAATACAAGATTACTAAATTCAATGAACTAAAAGCAATGCAATCAAAAAACATATGAATGAATTCAATTAACTATATTGTTACCCATCTCGTGTCAAAGTGTATTTGCAATGATGTTGGATTTTTTTGCATCAATGTGAAGCCTCCATTATACGCTTTGCAAAAGCTTCAAAGTGGTATGATATTTGATCAAAGATGTGTGTAAAAGCTTGTGAGAAATCGATTGTCAATTCGGCATTACTTCATTGTGCAAAAGATGTCAATTCTCTGATTTTTTTTAGGATGAAGAAGATTGTTATATATATTTTACATTTTGAAATGAACATGCAAGATTAAACCATGTTGAATCAAGATCAATGGTTGAAAGCTATTGAGAATAAATAGATTTCTCAATTAGCTTATGTGATCGAATAAATTAAGGATATTTATTGATCAATCAAAGGAAATAGATTACCTAATCAATGGGATTGAAGAATAGATGAATTAGTTATGAAATAGATGGATCAATCAGGAAATAGATGGATCAGTCATCCAATCAGTGTGAGAAATCGGTGGACCATAATTCACTCAATCATAAAAGTAGGTGAGGTTAATTATTTAATTGAATTAATTAATTAATCCCTTTGAGTTGAACGTGCAAGTCATGTTTGACTTTTGAAAACAAAGTTGTATTTGTTTTGTTTGACCTTTGTGGATGATATTTGAATAATTTATTTAATCATTCAAGTTTAGGGGAAAGTGATTTAATTAAACTATTAAGTATTAATAATTTAATTGACTTAGGAGAATAGGTTAAACTAGCGACAATTAAATAACTGATGTTACTTAATTAATCAGGAGGAATAAAGTTTGATTAGGACTTTATTAAATAAATCGAATTTATTTAATTAGTCAAAAATGACAAAATAGTGAATGAATTAAATAATGTAGTATTATTCAATTAATAGAGAAAAATTGGGTTTTTGATGTAATTGATGTGAAATGCAGTGATATTAGGTGATAATGATGTTGATGATGAGAAAATGTCATTTAGGATGTGTGATAAGTATTAGGTCATTTTTACATGTCTACACCACCTAACTCTACCCCTGTCTAAGTGTTAGGCTCTCCAAAATGAGGTCATCGTAGATAAGCTCTAGGAACAAAAGCCTCGTGGAGTGTCTTGTAATATGTAACTCTCTATACTAGATGCTCTTGCTCAGCTTGATGTTGATCCATAGGAATAGACGAAGCCAAGGAAATCTCAGTAGATAATCTCAACTACCTCACGATGAAAAGCTTCTATCTGGAAGCATCTCTCTCTTGTCTATATCCATCTCTCTCCTACCTGGAAACATCCCACTCTATATTCAATGTTGCAACTATGCCTCAATGGCCTTCCTCTAGACGATCTTTACATCTTTTCTCATTTTCAACTAAACAATCTAGGCTGCTAGCACTTCCTCCCCAGGTGGAGGAGGAGGACTCTGAGCCATTGGTTGATCCTGCTACATAGGATCATCTTTAATATCTTATTGTTTGTCTTGTCTCACTCTACCAAGATGCTCAACAATGATCTTGAGTCATTGTTTCTCGCCCTTGTGAATGGTAACACCTTCTCTCTCAATAGCTAGCTCATCACCAGTAGGATCTATAAAATGGAGAGGAACCTGACGAGCCCACCATTGATCATAATCAAGTGTAGTACCTAGGTCTATCGGTCCTATAGGCCACCCCATCCAAATGGGGCAAGATGATGAAACTTGGTAACAGTAGTTGTAGTAGAAGCATGGAGCCCCCACACCCTAACCTCTTAGATAGTCCTCCTGAAGCGAGCATGGTAATAATCTACGAATCATGATTTTCACTCACCAAACTGGTGAAGAACTCAATCTAGTAAACAACGCTCGAGCAAAGAACCAACACTGTCGATCAACCAATGAGTTTTCTGGTAGAATGGAAGCTTCTCCTGATCATCATGTTAGGCCTCGCAACCTAACCATGGCCTCAAAACAAAACTAGGCATATCATCAATAACACAACACCAATAAGATATCTTTCCAGGCCAAGTGTAGTGTAGAAAATCACCATATCTATAAGAATATGGATCCTCTGGATCCCAATCCAAGACATCATCAGGTCTCATCACTAGGATGTGCTCCCAAGCCCATACGTGAAACAAAGTGACACCAGCAAAAATGGACCTACCTCCCCGATATGCCACCTCATGCATATCTCTATATAGATGTGCAAGGAGACAAGGGCCCCATGTGTACCTAGTACCATGCTCAAACATTTGCTTAATACATATATTGTTATAAGTATGGATGTGCTTGGTGGTGTTGTCATTAATGTTGTCATTGATGTCAACACAGTTCATTATGATTGTAGATGGTACTCATATAGTTGAGATACTGTAGAAGTGTTTAGATTACATTGATCTATATTTATGAAGTTGTTGTTGTATTTTTTCCAAGAGCTTTTGAGAAAATTTAAGAAATAATGAAGGAAGTGTGGAGTGTGTGTTTTGAGTGTGCTCTGGTATTGTGCTCTTCATTTCTTTTGTGTTGATCCTATGCCTGTGTGGATCTTTGGTATTCTTCGTGAGCTTCAATAGATAATATATCCTAAGTTTTAGCTTATGGATCGATGGAGAATGGAAAATATGTTCACCAGTATGTGAACTGGTTTGATAGAACTATTTTTTTGTGGGCTAGGAGAAATTTTTTGGATTCGTAGTCTTCTGGTGGTTTGTTTCAGATCTTGTGGATCTGGGAGATGATTCATACTAATTTTTTATGTGTTTTGACAAATGTGCTTGTGATTGGGTGCTCCAAAATACTTGCTTCAGATCTCCTGAGTGATGGTGAAATGTCTAGTGAAGCGTGTTGAGTGATCCACGTGTGATCATCTTGTTGGAGATGTGTGTACTTCAAATATCATTGGTGTTTTCATTAGGTTTGGTCAGCCTGGTGTCTACACATTACATAAATATTTTGCATCGAATTAAGGAAGCGTGTGATTGATCCACTATGTTGTTTGGGTCCTAATTAAATGTGTAATTGGTCCTCTCTCATTTTTATCCACCGTGGGAATGTTGAGTAGCAAACCTAATTTGAATTTGTAAATTGAAGGATGTTTAGACAACCTTGGAGAATGCTTCTAGGGTTGAAGATGGTATAAAAGCAAGTCAAGATGTTGTGAATTGAAGAACAAGAAAGTGAAGTGTGTGAACAAGTGCAAAATGTAGAGTGTGTAAGAGTGAATCAAGGAAGCAATACTTTGATATGTTAGATCCCTGAAAGCAGTGAGTTGATGGTGTGTGCAATCTTTTCATCAAGCTGCGAATGTATGGAACCTTTTGTGGTGGATCTTTATTTATATTTCTTTTTTGTAGGTAGTGAGCCCCCTTCTGGACAGTGAGTCCTATTGTAGGAAATGAGCCATTGTATATGGGTAGTGAGCCCTCTGGCAGTGAGCCTTTGTATCCAGTATTGCATTATTACTATATTGTGAGCTAATCCTCATCGTGGTTTTTCCATCATTGGGTTTTCCACGTAAATCTGATGTCTCTGGTGTTTGCTTTTTGTTATTTTTATCATGTTTACACTTAATAACAGACTAAGTTAAAATGGAATTGATTAAGATTAGAAGTAAAGAAATTTGATATAACTGATTCACCCCCCCTCCTCTCAGTTGTCTTGTCCGTTTCAAAAATTGGTATCAGAGCTTTGGTTCTTCGGTGAAAAGCTTAACCTCTTGAGGTAGATCAAATGACGCACAAGCTACAAATTCCTATTTTTGATGGAGCTAATTATAGTGACTGGAAAGAACATATGAGAGGTTATCCGGTTTCTCTTGGATTCAAGACCTGGAAATATGTGGAGATAAAGTATGTTGCACCATCCATTGGTCCTTCCTCTGCAGATGATATTGTTGCTTATAAAGAGAATGAAAAGGAAAGGTATGCTATCTTCAGTACTTTATCTAAAACTGAAAGGACAAAATTTATTTTTGTAGGCACTGCTTATGAAGTATGGGAAAATTTGAAAGACATTTATGAAGGAAATGATAGAGTAAAATTGTCAAGGAAGCTAACAGCTAAGTGAAAATTTGAGAACTTTAGAATGGAAGAAGGCGAAGATATTGCAAGCTATTATCAAAGAGTTGAACTTGTAGCAAATGAGATCAAGAATCAAAGTGGAACTATGTCATATGAAGATATAATTGAGAAGATCTTGATGAACCTACCGGAGAATTACAGTGACAAGGTCTCTGCTATTAAAGAGTTATATGATCCAAAGGTATTTACTAAGGAGCACCTGTTTGGTATCTTCACTGCATTCAAGATGAGAAAGTTTGCAAGAGATAAGGAGAAAACTAAAACAACCTTTAAACCAATGAAGATAGGAGATGACTCAGATGATGATGGTTCAGAAGAGTTGGAAGCAAAATTCACAAGGAAATTGAAGAAAGGTACTAGTAAATACAAAGGTATGTTTCTATTTAAGTGTTTTAGTTGTGGAAATATTGGTCATTATGCCTCAAGATGTCCTAATAGAGCTACACACAAGAATAAAAATAATAATAATCACAAAGACAAGAAGGATAAGAAGTTCAAGAAATTGTATTATGTCAAAGAAGATGCTGGAATTTCTGATGATGAGTGATTTTGAGGAGGATAAAGATGAATGTTTATTTCTAGCCCAAAGTTGTATCTGCTAACCATGGAAGATGTGCAAAGGAATCTGGTATGGAGAGCAAGAAGGATGAAATGGAAGGTACTTTGGTAACTACTTTTCATGCTAGATAGGATGAAGACTTTTGGGTAATTGACAGTGGGTGTTCAAATCATATGACTGGAGATAAGAGTAAGTTCACTAAACTTGAAAAGTATGATGGAGGAATAGTTATGTTTGGAGATGATTCTGGTGCTAAGATTGTTGGTAAAGGAACAATTAGTTTTGATGGAAAACATAGTATTGACGATGTCTATAATGTCAAGGGTTTAAGGCATAATATTTTAAGTGTTGGAAAAATGTGTAGCAAAGGATTTAAGCTTGTGTTTTAGGATAACACTTGTGAGATCGGAAAAGGATCTAAAACTATGGTAGCAGTAGGAAGAAGAACTCATGGAAACATCTATCAGCTTAAGAGTGGTGATGGTCAGTGTTTTGTTTCATAGATTAATGAAAGTTGGTTGTGGAACCGGAGGATGGGACATGTAAATTTCAACAACCTGATCAGGATTAGTTCTAAGGAAGTTGTCAGACATATGCCTAGAATCACAAAGCCTTCAAATTTAATTTGCAGAAGTTGTCAGTTGGGAAAACAAACAAGAAGCAGTTTTAAAGGAAAGGAACAATCATCTACCAGAATGCTGGAATTGATTCATACAGACCTCTATGGTCCTACAAGAACATGAAGCCTTAATGATGACAGGTATTTTATGCTCTTGATTGATGATTACTTTAGGATGACATGGGTTACTTTTCTTAGAGAGGAAGCTCAGGCTCTTGATAGATTCAAGGTATTCAAGGAAAGAGTAGAGAATGAGGAAAACCTGAGAACCAAATGTTTAAGGTCTGATAGAGGTGGAGAATTCACTTCTAGTGAGTTTAATGCATTTTTTGAAGAACATGGCATAAAGAGACATTATTCTACCCCTAGAACTCCTCAACAGAATGGAGTTGTGGAAAGGAAGAACTGAACTGTTCAAGAGGCTGCCAGAACTATGATGAAATAAGAAAATGTTCCCGATGTGTATTGGAGAGAAGCAATCCACACTTTTTTTTACATTCTTAACAAAGTTCATATCAAAGGTAACAACACCAAGTCTCCTTATGAGTTATGGACTGGTAAGACTCCTATTGTTAAATACTTTAAAGTGTTGTGAAGCAAATGTTACATTAAAAGAGATGATGAGAATATTGGAAAGTTTGATGCTAAATGTGATGAAGGAATCTTTCTTGGATATTCAAATAATAGCAAGGCATATAGATGCTTTAATAAAATACTAAGGAAAATAGTTGAAAATGCTAATGTAAAATTTGATGAAGCTATGTATAGACCAGTAGAAATAAGTGAAGTTGAACCAGATGATCCTATTTGTGGGCAAGTGCAAGAAGAAGAAAAGGAAGAGAAAGAACAAAGTGATGAAGAGGAGATTCTGGAATTTGTACCTAAGACTCCTAAATATGTACAGAGAAATCATTTGAAGGAATAGATAATTAGAGACATAAGTGAAGGTATAAAGACAAGGAGCAAAGTGGTTGAGGTAAACTTGTGTTTACTTTCTAATATTGACTGTGAGTGAAGAATGCAATGATGAGATTTGGGTTAGAGCAAGGAAAGAGGAATTGCAGTAGATAGAGAATGAGACATGGATATTCAGTTGGTTCAAAATGGGTATTCAGGAATAATCTGAATGAAAATGGTGAAATAGTAAGGAATAAAGCAAGACTTGTATGCAAAGGTTATTCACAGGTAGAAGGAATACATTTTGAAGAGACATTTGCACCAGTAGCAAGAATGGAGGCCATTCGGATGTTTCTTGAAATTTTTAGCTCATAAAGACTTCAAAGTGTACCAGATGGATGTCAAGTCTAAATTTCTGAATGGAGAATTGGAAGAAGAAGTATATATGGAGCAACCAGAAGGATTTCAGCTGTTAGACAAAACTTACATGGTCTGCAAGTTGAAAAAGGAAATATATGGACTTAAATAGGCTCTCATAGCTTGGTATGTAAGTTTGGATAGATACTTGACACAACAAGGATTCAACAAAGGGTCTGCAGACATCAATCTTTACTTCAAAGTTGAGAAAAAAAAAATGTTGATAGTTGTGGTATATGTTGATGACATTATCTTTGGTGGAAATGAAGTTATGTGTAAGAAATTTGTAGAGGAGATGCAAAAAGAGTTTGAAATGTCTATAATTGGTGAGTTAAATTTCTTCCTTGGACTTCAAGTAAATCAAACTGATAAGAGGATATTCATTTCACAATCTAAGTATGTTAAAGAATTGTTGAAGAAGTTTGGAATGGATGACTTCAAACCAGTTTGTACCCCTATGGTAACTAGATCTAAGCTGAGTAAGGATGATGAATCTTTTAAATTTGATTAGAGAATGTATAGATCTATGATTGGTGGACTATTGTATCTTACTGCTACTAGACTAGATATCATGCATGTAGTATGTTTAGTTGCAAGATTTCAAGTAGAACCTAAGGAAGCACATGTTACAGTTGTGAAGAGGATATTCAGATATCTTAAGGGAACTTCAGATTATGGGCTATGGTATTTGAAGGATAATGATTTCACATTGAATGCCTACACTGATGCAGATTGGGTTGGTTGTGTAGATGAACAGAAGAGTACAAGTGGAGGTGTATTCTTCCTTGGAGGAATATTGGTCTCATGGTTGAGTAAGAAACAGGATTTAGTTTCTTTATCCACTGCAAAAGTTGAGTATATTGTAGCAGCATCCTATTGTACACGGGTACTTTGGATGAAGCAAACCTTGAAGGACATAGGTGTGATGTGTGATGAGCCTATCTCTATATTTTGTGACAATAAAAGTGTTATAAACATTTCAAAGAATCTGGTGATGCATTCTAGGACAAAGCACATATCTATCAGGTGTCACTTCTTAAGGGAAAAAGTGTTGCAGAATGAAGTTAGACTTGAATATGTACCTACCAAGGAATAAATTGCTTACATATTCACTAAGGCCCTTCCAAAGGATACTTTTGAGTATCTCAGGGAGAAGTTAGGGGTTACTACCCCTCCTTCCTTGAACTAGGTGCACATGGAGGTGCATCAATCCAATGGATTCATAAATTCTTTTGATCTAAACTGATGATTGTGGTCTACTCCTTAGGGGGGGTAGAGAGGTGCATTTTTGCAGTATGTGATGTGGGTGCACTCTAAAGGGGGAGTGATCAGAGCTTTATATGGCAAGTTTATTCATGCAAAAATTTCCTTTTCCATTGATGTCAAACGGGGGAGAGAAATTCATGTGAAAAGGGAGAGAGAGTCTTGTAAGGAGAAGAGAGAAGAAGAATCGGGAGATTGTGTATGTTGTCTTTGATGGTTTTTCACATCATGTGTTTTCATCAATGATAAAGGGGGAGATTGTTGCAAGTATGGATGTGTTTGGTGGTGTTGGCATTAATGTTTTTATTGATGTCAACATAGTTCAGTATGATTGCAGATGGTACTTGTATAGTTGAGATACTGTAGAAGTGTTTAGAGCACATGGAGCTATATTTATGAAGTTGTAGTTGTGTTTTTGCCAAGTTCTTTTGAGAAAATTTAAGAAATAATGAAGGCAGTGTTGAGTGTGTATTCTGAGTGTGCTCTGATATTGTGCTCTTCATTTCTTCTGTGTTGATCCTATGCCTATGTGGATCTATGGTATTGTTCATGAGCTTCAATGGATAATATATCCTAACTTTTACCTTTGGATCGATGGAGAGTGGAAAATATGTTCATCGGTATGTGAACTAGTTTGACAGAACTATTTGTTTGCTAGCTAGGAGAAATGTTTTGGCTTCATAGTCTTCTGGTGGTTTGTTTCAAATCTTGCATATCTAGGAGATGATTCATACTGATGTTTTTTGTGTTCTAACAAATGTGCTTGTGATTGGACACTCCAAAAGACTTGCTCTAGAGCTCCTGAGTGTTGCCAGTTGGACTGTTGAAGAATATTCTATGCATGAAGATTGTTGCAGTTGTTACGGATGTACTTGAAGGTTTCTTAGAGATGGTAAAATTTCTATTGAAGTGTGTTGAGTGATCCACGTGTGATCATCGTGTTGGAGATGCATGTACTTCAAAGATCATTGGTGTTTTCATTAGGTTTGGCTGACCTGGTGTCTACATGTTACATAAATATTTTGCATCGAATTAAGGAAGTGTGTGATTGATCCAAGATTTTATTTGGGTCCTAATTAAATGTGTAATTGGTGCTCTCTCGTTCTTATCCACCGCAGGAATGTTGAGTAGCCGACCTAATTTGAATTTGTAAATTGAAGGATGTTTATTTGACCTTGGAGAATGCTTCTAGGGTTGAAGATAGTATAAAATCAAGTCAAGATGTTGTGAATTGAAGAACAAGAAAGTGAAGTGTGTGAACAAGTGTGAAAAGCAGAGTGTGTAAGAGTGAATCAAGGCAACAGTACTTTGATGTGTTAGATCCCTGAAAGCAGTGAGTTGATGGTGTTTGCAATCTTCTAATCAAGTTGTGAATGTGTGGAACCTTTTGTGGTGGATTTTTATTTATCTTTCTTTTTCTGTAGGTAGTGAGCCTCCTTTTGGATAGTGAGTCCTATTATAGGAAGTGAGCCTTTGTATCAATAGCAGACCTATTTTTGTCAAAAGAAATCAAGAAAGTCAATAGTGAAAATTCTACTCAAAGGTGAAAATCACAAAATTCTCAAAAGCGAACAGTAAAAATGAACAAAAATGACAAAAGCAACCAATATTCTCAAAAGCGAACAAAAATCACAACCATAGCCATTTCATACCAAGAAATTCAATAGTGAAAATTCTACTCAAAGGTGAAAAACAAAGTGAATAGTTAAATCAAATGAGGCCAAGAAAAGCAAAAGCAATATAGATAAAAATTTCAAAAGTGGCAAGAATGACACAAAAGCATAAATTTCATGAAATTGTTGTTATTGCCTAAAAATATTTGTAGCATTTATTACTCAAGAATGAAAAGCAAAAAATAGGAAAGGAGAAGGTGCATACCACCTCATTGACGCCAGTGAACCTCCCAAACTCATGAACCACCTATGCACGATGTGGGGCTCTTGCAATCCTCGGCATCATAAATCGACAATTGCCAAATCAAGGAATCTAGAGGCAAGAATTTACTAAGTGTCAAGAATGCAAATGAGGTAAATTACACCCTAATTACCTATTTTAACCCCAAAACCCTAATTTTTAACCTAGGAAACCCTCTTAGGTTAAAATTATGATCTCCCAAGAATATCTGAACTATCAACAAGGGTTCTATAAGCTTAATTTTTTTCCTCTACACATATGAACTGAAATAAAACCTTTTCCGTGAGCTTGACCTAAAAAATAATTTTTTAGCCAACCTCTCGAGGGGGCAACCCAACGTCCTACCATCTTTTCGTTGACCACTAGGGCACATTGGGGCATATAAAAAAATTTACATCTTGATCTTAAACGTCAGTTTCTTTGAAACAAAGCAACCAGTACTTTGTCTCAAAGAGGGGCAAAATGTAGACATGTAAAAATGACCTAACTCTTATCACACATTCTAAATGACATTATCTCATCATCAACATCATTATTATTTAATATCACTACATTTTACATCATTTACATCAAAAACCCTAATTTCCTCAATTAATTAAATAATCTTTAAATTATTTAATTAATTCGCTGTTGTATTATTTATCTAATCTTTATTCCTCCTAATTAACTAAATAACATCAATTATTTAATTTTATCGCTAATTTACCCTATTCCTCTAAATCAATTAAATTACTAATACTTAATAGTTTAATTAAAACACTTTCCCCCTTTCTAAATAGAATAATTAAATTAATCATTCAAACATCATCAACAAACAAGTATAACTTTATTTGTAAAAGTCAAACATGACTTGTACATTCAACTCAAAAAGCTTAATTAATTAATTACCCTCACCCCCTTTTGTGATTGAGAAAATTATGACCATTGATTGCTTAGTCTAATTGGCTAATTGGTCCATCTATTTCCTAACTGATTCATCTATTCTTCCATCCCACTAACCTCTTAATGTATTTCCTCAATTTCACTGAACACTCAACTTGATTTCATCAATCACATCGATTATGCAATCTAAATCCACTAATTCTTCCCATCTAATTCCTCTCAACAGTTTTGAATTGTCGATCGGGATTTTATACTACACAATCTTGATCGTTCATCTGAAAACATAATATATATATAAAAATCCCCTTCATCCTAAAAAACGATCGAGGAATTGACATATTTTGTGCAACGAAGTAATGTTGAATTTCCATTCGATTTCTTGAGAGATTTTACACACATCTTCGATCACCATTAACACACATTGGAGTTATTGCAAACACATAATGGAGGCTTCGCATTGATACAACACAATCCAACATCATTGTGAATACACTTCAACATGAGATGGGTAATGATATAGTTTAGTGAATTCATTGTTTGTTCTTTGTTTGTTAATACTTAGTTCATTGAATTCAGTAAGTTCATATTATTCATTTCATGAGTAATGGGTATGGAATCGTAATCTTTTTTTGAATTAATCTTTTTGTTCAATTCATTTATATTGATTTTCGTATGCTTCTTGATTTTCCCCTTACGACAAGACCGTTTGCATTTTTGTGTTCAATGAGATGCAGGTCTTCAAGTTGAGGAAGGTAAAGGGAAGAGTTTAAAACTAAAATAAAAGCATTGGGAGCCTACTAAGACCTAGATCTAAAGTCAAAATCTACATGGAGTTAGGAACCACATTTTTCAACAAATCTAGAGATTGAGACAAGTCATCGTCCATTTTTCAACTCAACCCAGGGTAGGGTTCTGGCCCAAGTCTAGACCTCAATAAGTTCCTAGGGTTTTCATTTGACTTTTCCATTTCTTTCACAATACTTCTGACCATAGAATCATTTTCATCACATTCAAAAATTTTGATAGTATCATCATTACTTAATCTTTTGGAGCATGGAGTTTTAGCATTTTAATATCTCTCATTGTTAAATTAAATTTAATGACTTTCTTTCTTTTTCTTTCTCTCTAAGATTATTGTTTCCAAATTTTCACCTACAACTCAATTTAGCAGAGCTGAAGCAGTTTATTTTCATTTTAAGGTGAAAAGATTCTAACATATTTATGCCATGCTTAACCATTGCATATTAAATTTTAAAAGAAAGATTTCAATTGTTATTGTGAAATGCGTTACAATAGAAAAGAAAGAATTCAGTTTTGTCATTTATGTTTTGCAGCATAAAAGAGACTACATGAATTATTAGATGTTGCTTTCATTCGTTTTACAATGTTGCATTCATTTTTGCAAAAGAAATATACACAAGACTGTATAAGTGTTGGTTTTCTATTCATTGGAAAGAAAGGAGTAATCAAATGTCCCACAAAAGTCATGGGAGTAGTTGAACCTATGAAGCATGGAAGATATGTTATACATATGAAGATTAAATAATAGAAAGACATATGAAAAGAAACATATCCATCATTGCCTGTGGTGGTTTTGTGTTGGTCTTCATTGTTGCTTGCCCCTCCTTTCTCCTGGTCTTCAAGTGAACCTGCGGGTGATTGAGAAGGATTGTTAGAGCTCCGGATATGAGTCTCATCATATGCCCCATCAACAGAAATATAGCACATGTTTATGATGCATTAGATCAACAAGTATCAGATGTATACAAGAGAGCCTGAAAATTAAAACATCACAAGAGCATTGAGCTTCACTTTTTTTTTTCTAACATGTTTGTTTACTATGTAGGTATAGTTGAAATCATGTTGTTGATTCATTTCTGTAGACATCATAGTATTTTGTGAAAAAATGGGCTCCCACAAGGGTTGAGCCCAACATGCTACCCCTACGTTTCAAAAAAGGGGAATGAGATAAGAATGCACATTCATATTGCTCAAATCAAAGCATTTTTCAATTGAAGGATTATTTCATAAAGTGGTTGCAAGAGTAATAGATTCATTGCTCATTCATGACAATCAATTTGAAAGTGCAAAGAAGTGAAAATCATAAATGAACAATGGTTGATTTGAATTCTTAAATAAAATGCAAAGAAAAATTTAAATACATCATTTCTTTATTGAAGGAGTCGTGTTTGCAAGCAAGCTTTCATAATACTATTATCATATCTTTTGTTCCTTCCATGTATCATATTTCTTATTCTTTATCTTATTTGAAGTGCACACTTTGAGGGAACAGACAAAAATAATGCTCACATAATGGGGCAACAATTAGAACAACATGAGATACATTTGTAAAGCTCCAAAGACAAGGTTTGCAATTCACCCAAAGTGCAACAATGAAGAGAAATAAATGTGAATGTAGGGCATGAGAGTTAAAAGCATTCATCATTTGCAAATACAAGGGAATGAACAGATAGCCATGAATTGAAATTGTTAAAGTCATAGCACAAACACAAGCATTCATCTTCAACTATTTCTGCAATGTATTGAGAGCATCATAAATCTGTATGCAAAAATTTGAAAGAAAGCATGACTTTCACAATGTATGGACAACATCATTATTAATGTAAAATAAAGGCATCATATTTAGATCATTTATGTAGCATCCTGGCATGTTTCATTTTTTTATAAAAGGAGGGTTGCAATCATGTATTTCACATCTAAAGAGTCAAATTAAATATAAGAGGCATTTCTTCAAGCAAAATGTTCAGAATGTATAGTGAACTATAGCCTACAGTGGTGAAGCCTCATACACCTATAGGTGCCTCTTATGCTTTCTAAATGCAAATATGTTGTAATAAACATCCAGTGCAGTAAATGGAAGAAATTGACAAAATCCCTTGATGCTTGAAAGGAAAGAAAATAACCTTCATTTATTTCTTTATAGAATGAAATTGCAACATACAGTGGCAGCTGCGAGGAGCTTTCAATGAAAAAATGCAAGTGGAGAAATACCCAGAAATGGAGAAGGTCGTGGCCTGAAGGTTTCTACACTCTTTTTTTTCATTTAAATGGATCCAAAAAATCTTCATCACAAATGGATATGAATTGTACAGAGAAGCAAGTGTTTTCATTGTTTTACACTACAATGAGCTTGAATCAAGCATATAATTTGCAAAGATTAAAGAAGAATGCAAATTATGAAAGGTGAAAAGGCTTACCTCAGTTTTCCTATGGACAAGAATACATCCAAAACCTTCATCCAATTCTTCCAAGAGCTCAAAATAAAGGCATCCATGCTGGGCCTCAAACAAGAGGATGCATCAACAGAATATAAACAAAATGAAATGCATCAGAAAATGGTGGTGCTCACGGCTAAAAGGCCTGATAAAGCATTTGAAATGAAGATAATGAAGGGATTTTTACATATTCGACAAAGAAAGATACTCACCATTGATTTCTTGAGAAGGTTCGACATGAAAGAAGCTTCAAAAATGGAGAGATTAAAGCTCGAACCCTAATCTCATGGTGGTGGTGTGCAGAGAGGTCCTCCAAGAAAATCAAAGATGCAAATGATGCAAAAAGTTAGGGCTTGAAATTCAAATGGTTTTGTCTTAGTATTTTCTTTTGCCCTAATTCAGCTTTAGCATTTTTCCACTTTGATTTAAAAAATTTATGCCTTTACTATTACCTTCATGGTATTATGTCTTGCACATATGTTACAAGCCTAGGCCACTTAATTCCTTTGTTATTTTCTTGATTTTTGAAGAAAAATCATATAGTCGATGCCTTTGAGATTTTTATGATTTTTATAGAAAATAAAATGCCTAAGTCTTGAACACCCTAGGATCTCCTTATTACTTTTGAGTAAAATCAAGTGATTTGATGCCTTAGTCCATTTTCTTGATTTTTATTAGAAAATCAAAAACCCATATGCCTTGAAGATTCAATACTTGGAAAAATTGTAATCAAAAAACATATATGTTATTCTTGCCTTGTATTTTTGCAGAAAATCAAGTCTAAGTCCCTCTTACTTCTTTCGAAAACTGTAAAATTGTAAAACATTATTAAAAGCAATATTCCTATAAATTTCTTTAATAATTCTTATCTAAATGCAATTAAATGAAAGCAAGTGTTGATAGAACTTTTCCATTTGAGTTTGAGTCTTTTTGTGCAAAGGAGGAAAAAATAGGCAAACTAAAGTTTCTATTTCATTTTTCAGTCAGTTATGGTGATTTTTTGAGTCTTTAATGGGTCGACCTTCTTGGGATAGAAAATTTCCACATTTGTCATTCAGTTCAGAGGTAGTTTGGGCACTATTTCGGAGGATTTTCTTTTGAGCTTGAAAATGGATTTGAAGTTACTATTTTGAAGTGCAGTTCACTTGGATTTTTCCCTCTCACTCTTGGAGATATTTTGGAGAATATATTGGAGAAAAAAATAGTTTTTTTCTCAGTTCAGATTTGCTTCTTGCCCTATTTTTCACTTGCAGAGTTTTGTAAGCTTGATATTTGTACTCAGTTTTCATATTTGCATACTCCTTTAGTTTAATAAAAGCAATAGAGCATTCCTATCTCCAATTATGTCTCATTTTGTAGGAATAGTTTGATGTTGTCATTGTGATTCCAACTTTTAAATCCTTTTTATGTCTTATTATTACAATTGTGGGTGCAGAAAGTTCATATGATGCAGGTTACACGTTGTGTTGATTTTAAACCTTCATGCAAATCAATGTTGTGTTGTACGTTCATGTGAGGTTGTGAAAGTTAGTGTTTTGAGAACTATTTGTGAGTGGAATTATTAAAATAAGTTAAAGTTATGGTGCATCACCCATTAGGTTTAGGATTTCATTTCGAGTTTTCCTTCTAACCTTTTTCTTAGAAAACTCATTTAGATTAGGTGATTTGCTAGGGGAACTAGCCCTATCTAGAGATTCATTCTCACCATAGGTCACCCACAACCTGCAAGTGTTTCCATTTTTCAATAGGATAGTTAAGCCAAATATTAGCTAGGGTGCAATCCTGATTGTTAACAATTTTTGGCATGGCTGGTGGGACCCTGAAGCTCATTTCAGAATTTTTTTTTTAAGTTTTAAGCTGATGTTTTAGTATATGTAGCAGTGTTTCTAGCCTTTAGAGGTTTTAAGTTTATACCTAGAGACTATGAGCTTAAATTATTGGTTTCAATATGATCAAGTGCCAGTTTATTTTTTTTTAAGTATGATTTTTTCTTGTTTTCTAGCTTTTGAATGAATGAATATGCCTATGTTTCATGGATATATTTCCTATCATCCACCATATCATGAAAGCTCTGCTTATCCACCTCATCATCATTCACATCAGGCCAATCATGTTATTGGTTTCAATTCCATGGATTTTCAAAACCAGCATGCCCAATATAATCACCACCCACCCACCCCTGTTCAACCTCCATATCAACCTTCATATGCTCAAAACCAGCTTCAAGAGATTGAAAGGGAGGAGATTGCAAGCATAAAGGGTATGTTGTTGAATTCATGCTCGATTTTACAAAGCAAGTAGAAGAAATCAAGAGGTAGCACGAGTATAATCAGCAACAGGAAGAGATGGCCTATCAAGCCTATCTCTATGAGCAAGAGTTGGAGACACAAAGGATACAATTTGAGAAGAACCTTGAAAGAGAGAAAGTTTCAAAAGAGGAGTAGGTGAATCTTGTGTTTGTTCAAACACAAAGGCACAAATTCAAAGAAGCGGTTCCAGATTAGCTTGCTCAAGAGGAGGTCTGTAAGTATAAGTTTCTAAGTTTTAGATAGAATGAGCCTCTTAGTATTCCTAGAGTTGAGATTCCAAGTTTGAGGCAAGATAAATTCCTTAAATCCTCAAGCCAGCCTCTTAATCTTGAAATACCAAGTTTCCAAAGAATTCATCCTTTGCAAATGGAGGAAAAGATTAGCTTCAGCCTAGTGTAGTTCTAGAGCAGCCCCTTGAGTAGCTTTTTCCCTTGCAAGAAACCCAAGAAGCTCCCCAAGTTTCCCCACTTGATGAATTTGAGGTTGAACCCATTGATCAAGATGTCTCACTCCTCTGGGAGAAGATTAGAAATGTATATCTATCACATTTAATTATGGAGTGTTCCCAATTGCGGCAGCAAAAGGTTGAACAAGAAAAGAGTTCTCAAGATGAGTCTTTGTTTATTTATACTAATGAAATTCCTCGTTTTGTTGAAAATGATCAAACTGCTTTAACAAGTCAACCAGGATAGCAAGATAAAAAATTAAAGGGCATTGATAAAGAAGGTAATTTCACAACCTAGTTTGATGAATTGCCTTCTTTCATTGGAGATGATGAGGAAGATTTTTTTACCTCATCCACACCAGTTACAAAACAACAAGAAGATACTCCATAATGTGAGGAGCTATTGGTTGAAGGCAGTCCATCTGATAATCAGACCTTGGGGCAGCAATAGGAGTGCAAGTGTGAACTTTTTGTGAGTCTAAAAAGATTGATGAGGGTTATCATGTGCAGATACATGACAATAGCCCTGAGTTGAATGATTTAGAGCTTGAGGAGGATCCGTTTCAAGATGAAATTGAGCTCTTCTGCTCATGCTTAGATGTTATTCCAGAATCTTTGGAGGAGGGTTATCTTGAGTAGCAAGAGCAAGGGGTCGAGGTAGTTGTATTCCCAAATGAACCACTAGTTATAGAGCAACCTAATCAGCAGGGTGAAGAGATAGCTATTTTTAGCCCCTCTTGTGCCACCAACCCAAAAAATTCAATTTTGGTTTAAGAAGCTTCTCGTGAAGACTTGCACAATATTAGCTGGTTGGAGGAGCTACCTTTCTGTTGTGTATAGGAGCTTGGGGTTGAGGTGTCGATTGAAAGGTTTTCGAGAGGTGCTATCTCATTGTTTGAACCTTTTCCTTCCTTCATTGAAGAGGAGAATCATGATTTAAAGTGCACCTCCTTGAGTGATAATGGGAATTCTAAGCTTAGACCAGTTGTTTCTAGGAGACTTCCAAGAATTGATAGTTTTGATGAGTTATTAGCTACTCTAACAGAGGAGGATGGCCCATTGACCATGGAGGAGGAATCAACATGGCAAGCTATCATGCAAGGTGAAGGTGATGTTGCTACTCCTGATCACTCAAACCATTTTCTCTTTAGTCTAAAGATTTCAAGGGGATGTTCGATTAGGCATTTAGCTTGGTTGGAAGCCAACAAGAAGGAGCAACCCCATAATAAAATTGATCTAGAGCATCAAATAAGGTATCAATTTGGGCACAACCAACACATTTGTTCACTTGATCACCACTAGTTCACCAATCGAGATAAGTGAGTAAGTGACTACATTTTCCTTCTCGAAAGGGTGTTGCAACAGTTTGCTGGATATTTGATTTTTCTCCATCTCTTTTGGCTGGCTCATAAGCTAATGGAGCATTGCAGGTTGCAAAGAAGGGGCAGCTACTTTCTTGAACCAGTTAATGGTTTTGTTTAGGCAGCCCTTTCCTTAGTTAGTAGGTTAGGTTAGTGTTTCTAATAATAAGTGCTCAAGGCACATTTATTTCAGTTGTTTTCCTTTCCCTAATTTTTGTTGCACATGTTTGTTGGCCACTAGGGCCTTTTAGTTTACTTTCAGTTTGGTTTTTCTGCTGCTGTTTGGAGTATTTGTAGATTAGGTTTCATAGTTTTCTAAGTTTGAGAAAGGGCGGATTTGACTCCATGCCCAGTGAATGGTTTAAGGCAAACTGGTCTATATGCTTAGTAGGAAAGCATTCAGCAAAAATTGCCAAAAATATTGCTGAATTTTCACCTACAGCTCAATTTAGCAGAGCTGAAGCAATTTTTTTTCATTTTAAGGTGAAAAGATTATAACGTATTTTTGCCATGCTTAACCATTGTATATTAAAGTTAAAAGAAGATTTTATTTATTATTGTGCAATGTGTTACAACAGAAAAGAAAGAATTCAATTTTGTCATTCAATGCTTTGCAGCATAAAAGAGACAACATGAATTATTAGATGTTGCTTTCATTCATTTTACAATGTTGCATTCATTTTTTGTAAAAGAAATATACACAAGACTGCATTAAGTGTTCATTTTCTATTCATTGGAAAGAAAGGAGTAATCAAATGTCCCACACAAGCCGTGGGAGTAGTTGAACCAATGCAACATGGAAGATATGCTATACATCTGAAGATTAAATAATAGAAAGACGTATGAAAGGAAACATATCCATCATTGTTTGTGGTGGTTTCATGTTGGTCTTCGTTGTTGCTTGCCCCTCCTTGCTCCTGGTCTTCAAGTGAACCTGCAAATGATTGAGAAGGATTGTTAGAGCTCTGGATATGAGTCTCATCATATGCCCCATCAACAAAAATATAACACATGTTTATGATGCATTAGATCAAAAAATATTAGATGTATGTAAGAGAGCCTAAAAATTAAAACATCACAAGAGCATTGAGCTTCACTATTTTTTTTCTAACATGTTTGTTCACTATGCAAGTATGGGTGAAATCATGTTGCTAGTTCATTTATGGAGACATCATAGCATGTGGTGAAAAAATGGGCTCCCACAAGGGTTGAGCCCAACATGTTGCCCCTAAGTTTCAAAAAAGGGGAATGAGATAAGAATGCGCGTTCATATTGCTCAAATCAAAGAAATATTCAATTGAAGGAGTATTTCATAAAGTGATTGCAAGAGTAACTGATTCATTGCTCATTCATGAAAATCAATTCGAAAGTGCAATGAAGTGAAAATCATAAATGAACAATGGATGATTTGAATGCTTAAATAAAATGCAGAACAAAATTTAAATGCACCATTTCTTCATTGAAGGATTCTTGTTTGCAAGCAAGTTTTCATAATGTTGTTATCATATCTTTTGTTGTTGCCATGTATCATATTTCTTGTTGTTTGTGTTGTTTGAAGTGCACACTTTGAGGGAACAAACACAAATAGTGCTCACATAATGGGGCAGCAATTAGAACAATATGAGATACATTTGTAAAGCTCTGAAGACAAGGTCTGTAATTCACCCAAAGTGCAGCAATGAAGAGAAATGAATGGGAATGCAGAGCACGTGAGTTAAAATAATTCATCATTTACAAATTCAAAGAAATGAACAGATATACATGAAGTGAAATTGATATTCATAGCACAAAGACAAACATTCATCTTCAAATATCTGTGAAATGTATAGAGAGAATAATAAATCTATATGAATTTTTTTGAAAGAAAGCATGACTTTTGAAATGTATGGACAACATCATTATTAAGGTAAAATAAAGGCATCATATTCAGATCACTTTTGCAGCATCCTGACATATTTCATTTTTTATAAAAGGAGGGTTGCAATCATGTATTTCGCATCCAAAGAGTCAAAGTAAAGATAAGAGGCATTGCTTCATGCAAATGTTCAAAATTTATAATGAACTACAACCTACAGTGGTGAAGCCTCATAGCACCTATAGGTGTCGCTTGTGCTTTCTAAATGCAAATATGTTGTAATAAACATCCAATGTAGTAAATGGAAGAAATTGAAAAAAATCCCTTGATGCTTGAAAGGAAAGAAAAGAACCTTCATTTATTTCTTTATAGAATGAAAATACAACATACAATGGAAGACACAAGGAGCTTTGAATGAAAAAATGAAAGTGGAGAAATACCCAGAAATGGAGAAGGTCGTGACCTAAAGTTTTAACACTCTTTTTTTCATTTAAATGGACCTAGAAAATCTTCATCACAAACGGATACAAAGTGTATAGAGAAGCAAGTGTTTTCATTATTTTACACTAAAATTAGCTTGAATTGAGAATATATTTTGCAAAGGTTAAAGAAGAATGCAAAGTTCGAAAGGTGAAAAGGCTTACCTCAGTTTTCCTATGGAGAAGAATACATCCAAAACCCGCATCCAATTCTTCCAAGAGCTCAAAATAAAGGCATCCATGGTGGCCTCAAACAAGAGGAGGAATCAACAAAATATTAAAAAAATGAAATGCATCAGAAAATTGTGGTAGTCACGGCTAAAAGGCTTGATAAAGCATTCAAAATGAAGACAATGAAGGGATTTTTACATATTCGACAAAGAGAGATACTCACCATTGATTTCCTGAGAAGGTTCAACATGAAAGAAGCTACAAAAATGGAGAGATTCGAGCTCGAACCCTAATCTCATGGCGGCAGTTAGGGCTCGAATGGTTTTGTCTTAGGGTTTTCTTTTTCCCTAATTCGACTTTAGCATTTTTCCACTTTGATCAAAAAATTTTATGCCTTTAGTAAATACCTTTGTGGCATTATGTCTTACACATATGTTACAAGCCTAGGCCGCTTAATGCCTTTGTTCTTTTCTTGATTTTTGGAGAAAAATCATATAGTCGATGCCTTAGAGATTTTTATGTTTTTTTATAGAAAATCAAATGCCTAAGTCTCGAACACCCAAGGATCTCCTTATGACTTTTGAGTAAAATCAAGTGATTTGATGCCTTAGTCCAATTTCTTTATTTTTATTAGAAAATCAAAAACCATATGCCTTGAAGATTCAGTACTTGGCAAAAATGTGATCAAAAAACATATATGCTATTTTTGCCTTGTATTTTTGTAGAAAATCAAGTCTGAGTCCCTCTTTATTTTTTGAAAACTAAAAAATTATAAAACATTATTAAAAGCAATATTCCTATAAATTACTTTAATAATTGTTATCTAAATGCGGTTAAATGAAAGCAAGTGTTGATAGAAATTTCCCATTTGAGTTTGAGTCTTTTTGTGCAAAGGAGGAAAAAACAGGCAAACTGAAGTTTCTATTTCAATTTTCAGTCAGTTCTAGTAATTTTTTTAGTCTTTTCTGGGTTGACCTTCTTGGGATAGAAAATTTCCACATTTGTCATTCAGTTCGGAGGCAGTTTGGGCCCACTATTTTGGAGGCTTTTCTTTTGAGCTCGAAAATGGATTTGAAGTTACTATTTTGAGGTGCAGTTCACTCAGATTTTTCCCTCTCACTCTTGGAGACATTTTGGAGGATATATTGGAGAAAAACTTAGTTTTTCTCTCAGTTCAAATTTGCTTCTTTCCCTTTTGTTCACTTGCAGAGAGTTTTGTAAGCTTGATATTTGTACTCAATTTTCACATTTGCATACTCCTCCAGTTTAATAAAAGTAGCAGAGCATTCCTATCTCCAATTTTGTCTCATTTTGCAGTAATAGTTTGATGTTGTCATTGTGATTCCAACTTTTGAATCCTTTTTATGTCCTATTATTACAATTGTGGGTGCAGAAAGTTCATATGATGCAAGTTGCACGTTGTGTTGATTTTAAACCTTCATGCAAATCAATGTTGTGTTGTATGTTCATGTGAGGTTGTGAAAGTTGGTGTTTTGAGAATGGTTTGTGAGTGGAATTATTAAAATAAGTTAAAGTTCTGGTGCATCACCCATTAGGTTTAGGATTTCATTTCAAGTTTTCCTTCTAACCCTTTTCTTAGAAAAGTCATTTAGATTAGGTGATTTGCTAGGGGAACCAACCCTATTTGGAGATTCATTCTAGCCATAGGTCACCCACAACCTAAGAGTGTTTTCATGTTTCAACGGGATAGTTAAGCCAAATCTTAGCTAGGGTGCAATCCTAATTGTTAACAATTATTATTTATTTCAATATTCTGTCGAATTTTTTTCATAGATATTTGTTGTGTATTTTTATTTTCCAAATTTGGTTTATTGGTTAAGCTTTCAAAAAAAAATTGGCAAGGTTTGCATTTGCCAAGGTTTTGGGCTCCTCCAAAGCCAAATCCTTTTCATAGCAGGAGGTAATAGATCTAAGGTCACCATCTACATTATCTTTTGAATTAGGGTTAGAGTTCGAGGGAGGGCATTTTTCCACACCACTAGAGATAGACAAAAATGGGTTGCACACATCCATGCCATCAAGGCTAGTCCTTTCAATTTGGGCCAATAGAATTGCACCAATTTAAGAAGGGGGTTTTCAACAAGGGCTACAAATTCATAAACCTCAACAGTAGGAGAGATAATACCAAAATCACCACTTAAACCCACTACGGTTTAAGAATTTTTATGCAAACTATTCAAAGAAGGGTTTACGAAATTAACCGAAACAAAAGAAGGTTTTTGGTTCAAATTTTTCTTATTTATCCTATTAAGAATAATAGGGCAATATATTTTGATATGGCATTCCTTTCTATAAAGGTAACAAGCCTTTAACCCTCCCAACGTTTCAATTTCACAAAGCATGGTAGAATCTTGTAATGAGACTAATAAAATTTGGTATTTCCAACCTAGGTCGCAAGGAGATTAACACTCTTGGATCCATATGTGGGAGTGTTACTCTAGATTCTTCAACTTTGATAACATTCCTAAAAGAAGAGAGCAGATTTGGTATAACAACCCACAACATAGGCATGAGATTTTTAACAATTATCCATCTAAGGCTGGATAAATCCAAAATTTCATCATATATAACATTGGAAGACCATTTTAGGACCTGAAATGCACATTTTCCAACATTCCAAAATTATTTTTCAGTTATACAATCTTGCATATTATGGTTTTGAAAAAAATCAGGAATAAGCCTCTCTATACCATTCTGCAAAAAATAACCCTAACTCCAGACATTTTACCCCAAATGTTTACAATCCAATCATCAAAAAACCTTTTGGCTAGCATTTTATTAATATCCACAGCCATGAAAAATTAGCTATGTTCATCAGTCTAAATTTTTTCATTGTTTAATGCTAATTCCATTTTTGGATTAAGGGAGAGAAAAATAATTTTAGGGTAGTTAGGAGACTACATACCTTGTCTCCCTCCATTTTTTTCATTGGGTCTCTTTTCGAGACTAGTTTGAATAAAGCAAGCAGTACCAGGCACCACAACTGATTCTTCCACGATGGCCCCTAGAAGGATTTAAATCCAGTAGGGTTATGTGAATCCCCATCTGGGGTATCGAATGGGGGGATCACCCTCCATGGTAGAACATAAAAGCCAGGGTACGATCTTGATTAACTATCTAGGGCTGAAGCCAAAAGGGATCACAAATAAAATACAGAACAAAGAAAACTCAAGCAAGGAGACAATTAACCCAATGCATACACACGAGCAGAGAAATGAGGGAAAATTTAAAGTGCAGATAATGCTTATGCTAGGAAGTACAAACCTCTGTAGAGGAGGAATTAGTCCTCCTAGTTGACGTGAAGGGAGAACGTCATGCAGGCATCCTTGCTATATGGCCCACTTGGGACGCAAGCCACAACCACAACCACAACCTACGGTTTCGGATCAACCACTCCCACCTTCATTCTCTAAACATCATCCTATCTTTTATAATATTTATCTATTATTTTTATAACAACAAATAGTTTTTTTGTGTTCATTTATTTTTTATCAGTATAATATTTTTTTATTGGTTTTTTTGTGTTCATCTATTGATCTATTTGTCTTGGATATAAAGATTTGAGATAATAAAATTTATGTTTAGCAAAAGATATTGCAATTATTAGTTCTTATCAAAATAGGCATACTCATGCATTGGATGCATTCTATTTCTTCTATTAGTTTAACCAATCAACATATAGAATTAAAAAATTTAAACAAGAATGCTATAGTTTTTATTTAATTTACTATTTTTAATCATTATATTAATATCATTTATTTGTTTTTTTATTGACTAATATAGGAAACAATCAATGCAAAAACTAATTTCCTTTTTTCTTTTTAATAGATTACATGTCTTACAACATTTAATTCATTGGATTTCAAATGTCAACTATATTAATTTCTTGAATGACATGAGCAAGTTATTGTTTATGTCATACATTTGATGTTTTTGTGTATTTTTTATTGGTTGGTTTTAGAAGCAAGTTATGGCAAAAATAAATAGTTGTTTAATTTTTATTTTTTTAAATGTAATGCATTAATTTTTTTGGTTGAGTTGTCAACCCTATTAATGTTTTGTGTGACAAGGAATACTCTTATAGATATGATAGGTTGCAAAATAAATTAATTTGAAAGATATTTCTACTTAAAATGAAAGTAAATTATTGTTCAATTTTTGAAAAAAATTGTAATGCATTAAATTTTTTGGTTAAATTGTCAACCCTATTAATGTTTTGAGTGACAAGAAATAGTGTTATAGATAGGATAGGCGGAAAAATAAATTAATTTGAAAGGTATTTCTACTTACAATGAAAAATATTTGGAATTAGCTTATAGATATGATAGGTGGCAAAATATTTCCATTGAATTTATAATACATTAAATTTTTATGGTTGAATTTCAATCGTATTAATGTCTTGAATAATATTGAAAAGACATAAAATTAAAAATGTGCAAATCTATTTGAGATATGCCACCCAACAAATTCAATTAATATTAATTTCATTGAGAATATATACAATCTTATCTTAAACAAAATCTAGAAAAATCATGTGCATAGCTTCTAGAAGAAGTCAATAATTATTTTTAAATAATATGAAACAATTATTTATTTGTAGTGTTTGTTGTAAACCAAAATTTTGAGAAATTGATCTAATTTAGCTATGGTGTATTCATAGAAGGAGAAGGCATGTAGTGTTTGTTTCATATTTGTATCATGTTTTGTTTTATATATCTATATATTTTTTGTTTTTAATGTTCTTTAAAATTTTGAATCTAGAAGATACAAACTTTAAAAGAAATATTTCCTTAATCTTTGAGTATGTGAAAACATAGTGATTTTTTACTAATTAAAAAACATAGTGCTTTAAATTACAATTTTGTTAATAGTAAGAAAATCCCTTGCTTCACTCTTACCTAGGTGACCAAGTTGCGGATATTTTGACAAATCCCATATCAAAAGAGAAGTTTGAACTACTAAGAGTCAAGTTCGAGTTAATGGAAAATGCCTTACTTAAGAAATGTGAAAGTTAGATTTTTATGGGTTTCTAAAATGGTGTTCTAGTGGCACAAAAATTAAAAGAAATCAATCCCTAATTTTAGTGATTTTAGTTGCTTTTATTAATTTATTTGAGGCACTGATTTTAGACTATTCCTAGCTACTTCCTTTATTTTAGACAAATAGGAGTCATATATTTTTAGTTTTTTGTTGGGTAGACACCAAATATTGTTTTTTATTTTTACCACCCACGTTTTAGACTATTTATTATTCAATGCACTAGATCTAGCTTGCATCAAAATTGTAGAACCAAAATTCAAAATAATATTTAAAATATTCTAAGAGTAAGTGTTTTGATTTCAGTTTTTTTATTTGTTATTTTATTGTACTTCAAATTTTCTTTTGTGCATATTATAGAACTTGGAATTGTAGGTCTAATCAAAGGTTAAGTTAGAGAATGTGTTAAAGCGTAAAGAGTAGAATCTACATACCATATGTTGAATTGCAACAATAATAATAAAGCAAACCTTACATGGCTTTTATCAATGACCAAGAAAGTTAATTGCATGTTAGATGATTTGAAATGAAGAAGAGTTGTTGGATATGGGTTCTTATGAAAATGAGTTATCTAGGTATTCAACAAGGCATTAGCCTTTTGATCCATATCCTTTAAAGTCTCTATTCCTAGGTCACTGCAAGTGCAACCTCTAGTCTCTTGATAACACATATAAGTGATAATTATTTCAAGGGCATTGTAAATGTGTTAAAGTTTTTATTTAAACCTTCCATTCAATAGCATTGTAATGGTGCCCTCTATAGCCTCTAGAGGTCCCCCTTTCGTGTGTATCAGAGCTTATATGGATGCTCTTCCTATTCAGGTGCCTCATTTTGTGTTATTTTCACATCTCACTTTTTTAAAGATTGTTATTGCAAGTAGTTATTTGCATTCTTTTTAGATTATTTTTATTTAACTACACAACACATGAATTTTTAATTAATATTATCATAATTGACAAATTTTAATAGTTCCTATAGATGAATTTAATTTTAAAGTTGTTAAAAGTAGTTATCATGATGTTAGATTTTTATTATTGTGTGCAGTTGATTACAAAAGTATCTAACATACAACAAATAGTACTTGGGGAACTTAGCCTGCTCAAATAAAACAATACATATTTATTGCTTAGGTAGAAACATTAAAGGAGACTAATTGTGGATGCAATTTATATTTTTTTATTCCAGCATAAGGTAGGTGTGTCATGTAGTTGCATAAATGTGCAGATCTCGAAATAAAATACCTTCACCAAACAAATGGAACCATGTTACAACAAAGCAAGTATTTATTAGTCACAAAGTCATGTTAGAAAGCATTTTTAGATTTTTTTTGGTGTGGGGCACCACCTAATTAGACTTCACATTGCACCTTTAGTGGAACCAATACATAATGCCAAGACTAATTTTTTTATGATCAAGAAGATATTTAATGAAAATTCTAAAGTTAATTCAAGGCATATCATGTTGACAATTTCTTTGTTATGTTGAAGAAGGGTCATTAACACTAACTTTCTTACATAATCCTCACATAACAAATAGTATTATTGAGGAACACTTTGTCATCTTTCCTCCCAACATAACAAAATAAAGCTCTTTTTCTCCAACATGTAGAACATGAATGAAGATAAGTATAATTGTTAATGATGTGAAAGACTTAACATAAGCATTAAGGAAACCCTTTTGGGAAGATTTGCATGTCCAATGACTTCTCCAAATGCCTATATAAGACCTTGAAAATGGGCTAACAAATAGAATGAATAACCAAATGGAAGAAAATGTTGTCCCTCAAAAGAGTTGACAACATGAGATGGACAAGCATTGATACTAATCTACATCATAGGAAATACCTTCTCATATTGTTCTTCACTAAAAAAAAATTATGAAAGTTGGTCTCTTAACCTTTATGCATAGTGTTTGGATTCAACATAACACTTGTTTTTCTTGATCATTTTGGGCAACAATATCATATTTCTTGGCCATTTACACAAGGAATCTCAAGGTTCAACATTCCTTTAACTTACAAAAACTAAACTAAAATAAAACACTAACCCATCCCTAATCTCATAACCTGAATGTAGACTATTTAGATTTCTTAATTATTGATTCTTATGTGTGTACACACATATTACTATCCACATTTGTAATTGTCTTCTTTTATTTGAATTTTTATTTTTTTTGCTTGAAAAGACAAATGTATGAAAGTCAAACGCAAAAACAATAATAAATGATAAATGACAAATATATAAGTCAATATAAGTGGGACAAATAAGAAAACTTACATTATAATAACACGATTATATTTGAAAATAAAATAGTTGACTTCACACTTATTGAACATTGATTGTGCTCACATCTGAGAGTCACTACTCTATAACTAAATCTTCAAATCAATCAAAACCACCACTCTATCTTGAAGATTGGTTGTGTTTAAATTTGACGTTAACTAATCTAACTACAATCATCAACTACTTCCTAGCAATAACTACTCTTCCTAACAATAACTATTGGTAGGAACTTGACGCAATGCAACTCTTGTTTAAGTTACATATACATATGTTTTAAATAAAAATAAAATATTATTCTAAAAACAAAGTTATATTTTTTTATTCAACTATTAAAATACCAAAATTAAATTTTGATCAATTTTAGAACACTTCTTGCTAAACATCCTTATATGACATATTGTGTGATGCTATAAGATAAATAAGAGACCCATTCACATTTGTAAAGAAAACAAAAATTCTAAACTATTCTTACCATACTCGAAAAAATGATTGGACGACTACAGGTTGCTCTCTCCTAATGAATGAATGAATGAATGATTGAAATAATTTTAATGACATCCTCAAGACCAAAAGATATAAGGGACCTACAAGTTGCTCTCTCCTAATGAATGAATGAATATGATTGAAAGAATTTTAATGACATCTTCAAGACCAAAGGATATAAGGGACCCAACAGACCAGCACTAACACATTTTTCAATTTACAGACCAGCACTAACACATTTTTCAATTTTTTTTCAATGTCAGCTCTTCTATCATGAATCTTGATTGAAAAACTTTATATTCTGTAAAATCTTATCTTCTCAAATAACTCATTTAAACTACCCATTTTCAATTGTTTTTGAATTGAATATAAATATTTTCATACATTACACATTCAAAAATAAAGTGCCAATCAATTTCAACTATCCCTTTATTATAAAAAAAAAAAAACAAGTTTTTTATCACATTCTTCCATTGGAACTGTCCATCTACCCGCTGATCCTCAATTATACAACCAATGTTTTAACTTATCCCATAACTACATTCCTCTAAGTGTGTTCCCATTTGAAATCGAAGTCTCTTGAAAAAGTGCCCATTTTTAATACCAATCTAAAGAGCAAGTACATATTCACGAAAATTGAAGTTCAACAATAAAATTTATTGGGCGTGGATAAACTTGATTGCCACGTTACATTTAAGGTTGCTACCAACACTGGGAAGACTTCGCCACGACTTCCCAGCAGCTATCACATCATAGCTCAGTCACATTAAATATTTCAAAACTACCACCTGACACTGTGTCAACTCTAAGCGTCATCATCGACAGTAACCAAATAGAATTTACCGTATCCATGCAACTTTTGAAGCATGCACTACATCCAAGCTTAAAACATTAGGTACTACATCCAAGGTAGAAAATAAGATGTGAAACAAACGGGAATAAAAACTAAAAAAGGGATGTCTTCCAGAGTCGAATGAGATGCAGGAACAACAGTCGAATAGACATAGTACAGTATGATTACATAGCATAGCAAAGAGTAGAAATCAGCTGCAAACGCGGTTTTGTAACGTTTGACGAGGTTACAATACGAGCACAGAAGGCAAAAGACCATATATTCTAATCGTGAGGAGAATCTAACAAGAGCGGCAAAATGCGCTCAAACTTGGACATCTGAGAAGGACGGAGAGCAATGACTACGTTAAGGCCGTGGCCATGGTGGTGCGGAAGCAAGAGGACGAGGTCCTGCGAGTGAGAGAAAATGGTGGGACCAAAGTGCAGCGGCTTTCCCCATGGAAACTGCACCTGGTCCATCCCCAGCTTCCACCAGGCCACCACGGAGAAGCTCCGCACTGCGCAGGGAATGCCCTTGTGAACCTCCAACCAGTCTAAAGCAGATCGCACATAGTCGTCGTTGATCATGCGCAGACCGGCCTGGACCTTGCGCACCACCACCCCCAGCGGTTCATCTTGCAGGTCCTTCACGCTTGCTCTCGCGTGCCCCGGTATCACCGCGTTGCCCGCGTACTCTTTCGGCAGCGCCGGCTCCATCTTCGACCTCACATCCGCCGGAAACAACACCGTTGCCATTTCCCCCTCCCCTTCCGTCTCTGCCACCGCCGCCGTTCGCGCCTTCCACACCAGTGCTGTCACGACTTCGAAACTGCTGCACTTCCACCCCTCTTCCGCGCCCTTTTCTTTCAGCCGCTCTATCTCTTCTCCAGAAATAGAAAACAGCTTGAGAACGTTCTCTTCCGCGGCGGGCATAGGCATAGACACGGCGGACGGCATGTCCTTTCCTCTTCCGCTGAAATTGGCGGTGAGAGCTACGCTGGGCGGAAGTTCGGAGATCTTGGAATACTCGTGATGTGGGTAGGCAATGGTGGGAGGCACCCTAGCTTTGAGAAGGCTTCGATCGACGAACGGAGTTACAGACAAGCCTTTTCCTCTTGCGATGGACGCCAGATTTATCATCATATGGAAACATGAAATTCCATCGAGAATGCAGTGGTTCAGCCCCGCTCCCACCACGAACCCTCCACACTTGAATCGAGTGGCCTGCCAAGACAACAATGAAAAGGTCGTTACATGTCCCAAGTGAGAAGCGAGACAAATGAGGCGTGACGTACCTGCAAGGTGAAGAGAGGAAGATCTTGTTGGTGTGACAGCGCAACGTAGTCGCATAAAACAAAATGGCGGAATGCGAGGTTAGGAGTGGTGATGTCGCCCAGCTCTTCCATGCTAAGCTCGCTAGAGGCCACGGCGAAAAAGGCACCGGCGCCATTGCACTCGATTTCCAGCCGATCTTCTTCCTCGTTTAACTTGAGCCTCCCCGCCATGAAGTCGTACGTAACAAGCATTTCGCCGAGCGCCTTCACGTAGCTTTCAACTACCGCGTCAAAACTCATGGCGGGAGTCGGTGAGAAAAAGGACACAGTTCCCACAGGAGCCACCAGTGTCTGGTCGATGTTGGACAGAAACATGGATCGAGCCGCCTGAGCTTGCGCCGGATACACAGCAAATGGAGCCTCCACTTTTATTTTCAGATCGTCCACTACTTTCCCCATTTTTCGTCCTTAAGCAAACTAAAATTCTGATACTTTTCAGCTCTACCGTGAGCTTCTGTTGTAATATGGATGGGTTTACGCTCCCATTTAAAGATTGCCGGGTAGCTTAAATCATTAAATGGTGAAGGCAACTCTCGGACTGACATTGGCAGTGGGCAATGGGCATTCAATGAAACAGTTGTTATCCAGATTTAAATGCGCAGCCGTATTGTGGTTGAGACAGGCGGCAATGACAGGCTTGCACTTGTTAATCCCAAACTCCCAGGCATCACTCATTTCGACAGCTGGATGCTTTAACGTCTATTGGATTGCATGCATCATTTTTTATGTGAGATCATCATATGTATGATGGACATGCCTGTCTCTTTAACATAAATGTTAAATAGAATGATATTACATCCATATCTCTTACATAGACAACTGATAATCTATTTCTTTTATGAGTGGGAATACAAACTGGTTTAATCTTGATAAAAAAAATTGGACTGCTTCTTTATAAATTAGATGATTGAATCATCATACTTCTTCTTTTTTTCTATTTGTTTTCTATCAACTTATTCTTATTATTATAATTTTTTGATTTAAATTGTAGGTTCATTTGAACTTTAAAAGTGTGATTATTTCCACTCACTTTTTCCATCAAAATATGTAACACTATTCATTGAAAAAATAAAAATAATTAATAAAAATAAATGATAGACATAAACTTTCTACAATTTATAAAATAATAATATTTTAATGTTTAAATTTAATTTAATTATATTTATTTTTTCTATTAAAATTAATTTAATTTAATTATTTTTATTTTTATCTTTATTAATATAGATATCTGGAAATTCATCAAAAAAAAAATATACAATTAAACTTAAAAATAAAAACAACAAATTTTGTAATCAAAATTTTCATATTATTAAAAGATTGTAGTTCAATTAATTGAACACAATCTAATAAGAATGATAGTATGTTTTCTTATTACACCATCCATTAAAATGAAGCAGGTGTATATATGATATAATAAATAAACAAAAATCCTGACCCAAATAAATTGAACTTATAGATAATATAAAATCAAAATCCTCTTTCAGATATTTTATAGTTACTGTTTAAAATTAAAAATATAAAATCCTCTTATTTTGTACTTACTGTAATCCTCCTATTTTGTACTTACTGTTTGGTCTCATCTGTACTAAAATTATTATATTATAGTAATTTAATTAAAACGTCGTCTTCACTATTCCAGGTTTCCCCATACGTGGTGAATCACTGAATAGTCCTCTGAATTGATGGTCTATGGCCCGGTTTTACAATTTAAATTCAAAAGTACAGTAAAAAATTTCAGAAATCGTAAATATTTTTAATATTTAATATGGTCATTGAATTTTGCTAGCAATTAATTTGAGTAGAGAAGCGTCCCATCAAGGTGCAGTTGCATGTGCATCTCTTTAATAATAGCCAAATTTTATATGGACAAATAACTTGCTCGATGATTCGTTGACATTAAGTTTAATGGGTAGAGTTTTATTTAATAGAGCTTCTTTTATTTTTATTTCTTCCTAATGAATATTTAGACACTCATTAAAAGGATATAAATATGGATAACAATTTGATGAATGCTCCATCTTGAAATCTAAAAGTACATTTTTTTATGAGTAACATTCAATAAAAATAACAATAATCACTAAAAGAATTGCATGACAATGACAACAAATTCATTGTAATCATGCTCATTAACAAAACATTAGTAATAATGGGTGGTTGGGTGGGCGGCCCTCCAAAAGCGATGGAGGGCACGTGGCGGGTGATGTGGATGGGGTTGATGTGTTGTTGTCGGGCTTCGTCCGCTATAAAGATTTTCCAAGGGTGGTGAGACGAGATGTCCACATTGGATAAAATTGTTGGTCGGTTCCCATGTGAAGTGCGACTAGTTGGATTTCGTTATGGGCACTAATTACAAGGAAAGGCATGTTGATAAGGTGGTGGATATTAGGTACCAGTTTGCATGTTGATGCGATTTTTCACAGTGGAGTTAGCCCGACATTTGAGGCCGAGCACAACCTCTCTCGTGTATTGTGTCATGGCATTAATACCATTTTCTCTCAAGCATCAATTAATGATGGGCACCCAGAGCTTTCTACGGGTTAAAAATACAGTGGAGGAAGTTGTAGCGGCCATTGTTAAAATACGTGGCTCTGGTATTTGGTGTGTGCTTCTTGTTGTGTTGGCTTTGTTGGGTGGTTGGAAGTTCATTGAGATGGTTAGGCATTCGTGTTTTATAATTAAAGTTTTGATTGAGGGAGTGGTGTGGTTTGGTGTAGATACACCCATTTCTTTAGGTGCTAAGACCAGGCAAACGTCTTTTAGGGTGATAACAAACTAGCACCTTAAAAGGATAATGATCAATAATGATCACTTGCTGATTGTGGTGGTGAAGATGGTGTTGGGTGACAGGCATGTTTCCAGAAATGAGTATGGGAGAGACAACACTTATGTCACCTCCAGGTTTCTGGCGTCTATGTTAGATAGTCGAGTGTCAAAGGTGGAGGCCAAAGCGGTGTTGGAGAAGGTTTTCATTAAGGACTTATTGGTGGGTGTGGATGAGGTGCTAAAGGCGGCCATAGTGGGGACTGGTATTCCTTGACCTGGAGATTTGGAGTTGTTGAAGGATTCGGATGAGGCGGTGAAGTTATTTCCCTTTCTGCTTGATCTAAAGGGTCTGGCCCTTATGCGACACAGAATGATCATAGCCATGGCTGCGGATTACATCAAAAAGTTTTTTGGACTCATGGCAGTGCAAGTCATAGAATGGATTGTTGAATTTGATGCTTTTTTCAGGCTCAATGGTTTTTTGTGAGTCTGAAATGCTTAGGGGTTGAATTTGTTTTTTTGCCTTCTGGTTTGTCTGGGTCTAGGTTGAGGAGTTAAAAGTTTAAGTATGGTTCTTTTAGAATTTTGTATAATTGGGTATATGCGCCTTAATGGCTGTTAGGCAGTGGCAATTAAGTGGTGGAGGGGCAGTTTATGGTCGGGTTTGAATTGGGCCTATAGGCCAAGGTCTTCCTATGTTCGGCTCTCACAATTTTTTTGGATGGGGGTTTAAAATGGAAGGCTAAGTAGATATATCACTATGGTTTTCATGAATTTTGTGGTTCTACATGAGTAGACACTTGTAAGCTTTTAATATTAATAATAATATAAACTCTTATGTATCAAAAAAAAACAAAACAAAACAAAACATTAGTAAAACATGGTCATTGAGCATGAAGTCACTATAATTAATTTGTAAAGAACTATATGTGTTCATCAAATCCTCATCAATAATAGAGTTCACTATGCTCTTATCAATGTAAACACTTAATTTATTACTATTTCAACATTTATGGATATAGATAATAATTTAACATGCTCAAAATGAAGTAAAATAATGAAATTGCATGAAATATAGATCAAACCATGAATAAAATTGAGACAAAACAAATGTATAGCTAGAAAAAATGTCAAGAGGAAGAAAATTCTAGGAAGAGTGCACTTCCATGTCTTGTGCCACTATATCAAATTTTTATTCAAATACTATATACATCTCATTATGATGATATTTGGAACTTACAAATGTATATATGTAGTCCCTTCACACTTACCTTGCATATGTTAGGAAAGGTGTTTCAACCTTGTATCCTAATGTCAAGAACATAAAACTATAATTTTTGGGCTACAAAGGTCAATTATGACCTTAAAAATATTGAAATGGGTCTTAACCAAAGCAAGCTAGTTACAAAAACATAGATCTCTTAGCATCTTCAATAAAAAAGGCTCAACAAACTACCCCGATCAAAATTTATGTCCTCTAAAAGTTAGGCCCCCCACATTAAAAATGTAAGAGCATCTATGATGCATAAGAGAGTTGTAAGAGGGAGTTGCACTTGTTGATGAACTTATGATGCATGTTATGACATGTCATAAGGAACCTCTTAATGATAATAATGGAGCCAAAATGGAATTCCCAAGCTGGTGAGTTGATTATGATGAGCTTATGCCAATTGTAAGGAATATATTATTTTTATCATATGGACTTGGTTTGGGATTTGAGCATAGGATTTTGACCAAGGATTTGGGTGCCACATTTTGGGTGGATTTAGCTCATAGTTTCTTAATTACCATTTAATGATTTTATGTATTGGTTTTCCTATTTATTAGGTTATTGAAACAAAGGTTTCATAGTGATTTTTTAAGGTACCATTATTTTTCCAAATTTCTTTAGATCTCTTTTTGGTGATACTCCTATAAATTATTGCACTCTATAAGTGTTTTGTAATCATAAACTATTGAATTATACATTGAGCTTCTTTGGAGTGTGGGTTTTTATTTTATGCATTCAAATCACTATGTTATTGTATATTTCTTTTATGTTTGTTTCCCTGTAACTATATGATCAATTCAACTCTTACGCATACCTCTTCTCATAGATTAGTTTCAGGAGAATATTCCACATCTCTATTTCCTTTTGGCATTCAACTATGAGAAAACCATGCCAATAATTAATTAAATCCATTCCATGAGCATAATTAGATATTTTTTTAAAGAGCTAACCCTTTTTCATATGTTAAAGATCTTCATATATACCCTCTCAACCTCTTATGACCATTGGAAAGCCAAAATATGTCCAATCAAATTGATTCAACTTTTAAAATGTAGCATTCCTCATTTCTAGTCCCTTTATGATTCCCTCAACCATTTCTTTTATCTTCTCAAAGAGAATCTTGATTCCTATGGAATTATTCTAAATGCAAAATTTATTGACCCAAATGACCTTATTGAGATTCTCTTTTATGCAAATTATCTACTTTTCTAGTGCTACTAGTCTATCATGGTTATCAATCTTCCAATTATCCCACTAGCTAAAGTGGTCACACTATTTTATTTATATTCCCAATGAGCTTATTTATTTTAGGGATTGCATCCCAACTCTAGAAAATCCTTGATCTATCCTCCCTTTGAATTTGAGTTGGTCCACCAATTAATTTCTCTAGAAGAGAGAGTTTCTTGTTTAACCTATTAATTTCCACAAAGAACCATTTTTTAGGGAATTATGTGTATCCATAACCTCTTGCATAGTCCCTAAAATATCAAAAAATTCCTACATGGAAGAAGTGTTAGCCAACATAATAGAAAATTCTTTAGGAAGGCTAGGGAAATGATTTGAGATTCCAAGGGAGGTGATTTCCATCAAGGGATTTGGGACACAAATTGCTTCACCTTTTTTATCATCCCTTTTCTCCTCCAGTTAGGAATTATCTTCATTCACACTTGGGGTACTCACCAAGGATTTTGTGGAACTCATAATTTTTCCTTACTTCTTATCCCTTTGCTCCTCTAGAAGGGCTTTCTCCTCACTCACTAATTTCCCAAGTGTGTCTTTCTCTTCTAGGAAATCTTTCCTACCCTATTCCTTCTTTTTCTTTTTGAACCTCTTAATTTAGACTTAGTCTTGGGGTTTTGAACCTTCTTTTTTTATTTTTAGGTTGTGAGCATGATCATAACCTTGATGGGGGTTGAATAGTCTCAATATTTTTACCTTATGTTTACCTTTTTCTTTTACCTTTATCGCCTTCTTGTCACTATTTGTCACATGAAGTATCTATATTTGATATAATGTGAAGGAAATTAAAACTATTAGAAAATATCTATATCTATGGAAATACTAATTATCTTGTGGCTAAAATGGCAGGAAATGATTAAAGGTGCTAGAGTTGTTAGGGACGTGGATGGATGAGAAGTGAGGAGCTGAAGTTTAAATAATCTATAAGCTATTTTTGACAAAATACTAGTTAATTTGTTATACGGCCAATGACCATATTTTATTTTATATCGAACATATTTGGTTTGTTGGCCATAGGCTGAAACAAACCTTATCGATGCTTGCTAGTATAAATATGTGTATTTTGAAAAACTTGATATGAACAGATATAATAATATAAGAATATACTATTGCTTTGAATCATATCTTTGAGCTATTAATGTGTGTGCATGATTAGCATGGTGTAGAGCAACGTTTTTATTTCATCACCAGAAAACCAAGGAGACAGGGCCCACTACTTGCATTATCTAGTGATCTTTTCCAGTTTAGCTTCGATGTGGTAATGTGTGTGATTTAGTTTTAAGCATTTTCCTTTTATGAGTGGTTATTTAAATCTAGTTGCAATTCCATTTTAAGTTGATTTCTTATTAGTTATCTACTAGTGTATTTATTCAAATATTGTGTAAGAATTAAGACTAATTTAATTCATTACTGTTGGTACATAATCTATAAAGCTTCTTTATTTTTGTCACTACATAGTTTTGTTATTGCACAATTATGTTACTGCAGAGTTCTTGTCGAAGTTCCTGTCACAAACAAGAACAAGGAAAATAAAACCAGATTTATGATTAGATAATCTTTGTGTGTATTAGCTTAATCCATCCCCACTTAATTCACTATTTTCATCCCTTAGGTATACTGTTGCAACACCTTTCACAAGTCTACGATCCCTGGATTGGCATTTAAGGAACAAACTGAGGAAACCACTACAAAATTCCTGAGGATTGATCTAATTATATTCGTCAATTTAATAGAATTACAAGGATAGTTTATCTTTAATATCAATCCATAGTTTTATCCAAACATTTTGGCACCGTTGCCAGGGAATGGTGTTAAAGGCCTGTTAGTCTAGTGAATTAAGTTAGGACTAGTGCACTAAGGTAAAATTCTGCACAAATGTCGACCTCACCTGGGTAATTAACCTTACTCCGCTCTATTATAAATCATATAAATGCATGAATTGTATTAGGGATAGTTAGGGAATATTTGTTAAGAAGGATAAGGGAAGTAGTTCACAACAAGAAAACTTGAAAAATGAATAAAAACCATTAATTGTGCACACACCATCTAAGAAAGAGTTAGTTGAACTAGATATTGAGAGATGTGTCATTGAGTCCACCACTATTGAGTCTCCTTCTGGTACCTATCAAGAGTCATTTGAAGAATTATATAAAAGGGTTGCTAAACTATTTCGAGAATCTTATAAAATTTGAAGTTGGAAGACCCCAAGTGACCTTAAGCCATTCACAACTTTCTACACTCTTTGGGCATTTGGAACTATGGACAACAACAACAACAATGAAAGAGCCTTGGCCATCAACTCTGTTACTTTTGAGTTTCCCATTTCATATCCTGAAGAGGATTCCCCTATGAAGAACATACCACACTTAGCTTTGCATGTCTTTCAAGGTCTTTCTATGAAATACCTTGATATGTTCCTTTTTGAATTTGACATTTTATGTCACGGTTATAATTATCATAATAATGTACAGAAACTAAAACTGTTTTTGGCTACTCTAAAGGATGCAACATTGAGGTGGTTTATGGTACTAGGATGTGAAACCATTCATAGTTAGGATGATATGAAGACAAAATTCTTGGAAAAATACCAAGATTACTACAAGACTAAGGAAACACAAGATGAGATATTTTGCATCATGCAACATGAGGAAGAAACTTTAGAAGATTTGGAGTGTTTCCTATTTAGTCTACAAAGAACCAAGCACATAGGGTTAACCCATGACATTTTAAAAATTCTCTTTCTTAGGGGGATTAGGGATGAATATTTAGATACTTTGAATCTTATGGGTGGAGGAAATATTTATAAGATGAGGTTTGATGATATCTTTGATGTGTGCAAGAACTATTCAAGGTCCACCCGTTCAGCTAGGGGTACACCAAGAAGCATGTCTCTCTTGGAGGGACATCAGGGGATACAAAATGAGAATTAGGTACATTGCTTAAGGACCTAAAGACTGACCTATTGAGTCACATGGGTAAGTATATCGATACCTTGTATACACGAAGGAAGCAAGAGCCTAAAAAATCCCTTGTCGTCTTTTGCCCTATTTGTCATAAAAGGCATAATAGTGAAAAAATTCCATACAATAAAACAAAAATATCTTCTTTGGAAGATGCCAGTAGAGACACCATTTTAAAACCTCTTCCCATAGGCATGACTGAAGTAGAATATACAGATGATCCAGTTTACTTTTGTAACAAAGGGGGACCAACCACATCAAGGCCCTAGGTCACGGAGGGTTGAGAGCAGTAGGATGCCCTAACTTACCTCATTTTAAAGGAAGTGTTAGGAGATGCAGGATGTGAATGATGAGGACTATAAGGCCCTTCAACCACTCTGAAAACTCGAGATTCTAGAGGAGAATAGGCAAGTCAGTTTTCAGGGTCAACTCTATGTCTCAGATAGCTCTTTATCAGAGGTCAGAAGCATGATTCTGGGATGACAGTGTGACGCATTGGCGTCTCTCAGGCACAATGGCATCCGTACGGCTAGAGAACTAGGAAGACGAAGTCTAACCACTGAAAAATGAACTAACAACCTAGTTAATGATATCTAGATGAACAAAATAGCACTATGAAATATGAAACATATAGATGGATATGATAAAGCAAGTAAATGAACACAAGAGTAACAAGAATGATCTCACATAAAATATTTTTCTCTAGCTCGTTCCAAGATATCTCCACCTACACACAAAAGAGAGAAATTGTAGGGGGGTTGTTTAGGGGTCTGCCTCAGTCAAACCCTTATTTTGGTGTTTCCACCTCCATGGACAACCAAGTTTTCCATGATATAGAAATAATATGATAAAGAAGGAAATGCAAACAAAAGTACACTAAAACACTACAAAATAGTAATGTGATAACTCAACCAAATAATAGAGAAGGAAAGTAGAGAGCTTACCACCTCCACCAAGGGTGCTCAAGGCTAATGGGGGAGAAAATGAGAGGAACTCAAGCCTCTATTGCAATGGTGTTGTCCTACACTTGCTCTATTGAATTGATGGAGTGATGGGATTGCTGCTATGGAGTGAAAGAATGTGCTTGAATGCTTGAAGTGAATGTTGGATTTCTTGGAGAGATTGTGAAGATATTGTAGAGCCTCTCAAATGGAAGAAAGTGAATGAATTTGAAGGAGAGATGAAGAAAACGACCATATTCGGGTTGGTCTGCCAAAGAGGGGCGTTACAATTTTGCTTCCAATGGGAAGTATAACGCCTCTGTAGACTCCAACCGCAGGAATTTTCCAGGGACGTAAGCATGTCATGCAGATGTCTATGCACCGTGCAGGCATCCCCGATAGTTATTCCCTCACCAACACTCAAAATAGGTGCCAAGTGGAATGAGACAACAGGCTTAGGTGGAATTAAGCCTCCAAATTTGGTTTTCTAAAGTGAAGAGAGGTAAAAGGGGAATTTGCATTAGGGGTGCAAATTCGCTCCTATACATTTTCCCCCCACTTTAGCGAGCACGAATACTAATGAGTGCTTCGGTAAAGTAGATCAAAGAAGTAGTAGGGTTAGAAATGTATACCTGAACCATCGAGGAAGTAGACCGCAATCTAGCGAACCTGAGAGTGCAGGATAGGAAAAAGACTGCATAGCTCCGCATAACTATGAAGCTTGAAGAAAGAAAGTGCCTTATAGGCTCGCGGACTTGCAAGGAAGGTATCCTCCAAGAAATCTCACATGAAGGAAACTAGGAAGAGCACCTTACAGACCCGCAAACCTACAAGGAAGGTATCCCCCAAGAAATCTCACATGAGGGAGACCAAGAAAAGCGGACTCCGTAGAGTCAAAAAGTGGTGACATGTTTACTCGCAGATAGAACATGTCAAGAAGTGGCTATGTAGGCCAATAAGCGGTCAGTCACACATATCGTCGATAGGTTGGAAGACTTTCAAAGGTGTCCCTCGGGAACCCTTCAAAAGGAAGAGGGGTCCACTCAAGGGACATATTGTTTGAAAGTGAGGTCTAGTCTGGCTGCCCCCAAGCTAGACATCAAGATGTAAAGGCTTTCGAAGGGGTCCCTTGGGAACTCAGTGTGAAAAGAAAGGGTCCACTCAAGGGACACAATGTTCGAAAGCTAATGCCTTCTTTCTCAAATCAATTCATCATCAATGAATCCTTTCAAAAGATGTTCACTTCATCAAGGAATTCGAAAGGAAGGATATTCCCCCACGCGAGGGGAAGATCAAAGTTGTTCCCACTTCAGAGGAAGGAGTCCAAGTCCTTTCTTTACGAACCCATGATGAAGGAAACATGTTCTGTTAGGGTTTTAAGTTGAGAATGTAATTATAACAAAGAAGTGTGTGAAGGATCTTGAGAGAATATTCATTGGAAATGAATGGATTTTTTGAAGATCAAGTGATGAAAAGGTGGAATTGTCACACATGAGAGGGACAACTCAAGCAAAGAAGAGAGAAAGATAAAGGCAAAGAAAAAAGGAGAGAATATGAATAAAGGGCACAAGGGTAGCCTGATATTTCAGGGTCAGAACTGCTCATAAATATATAAGTATAATAGTAGTATATAAATGAACTGTCATCAACCCCCTACTATATCAGGCCATGTGAAGAATGCATGAGAAGAAAAAGTTAAAATAAAAAATTGGGTCAACATGGAAGGGAAGCCTAAATTCTCCCAACTCTTTGCATCATCCCCAATCTACCGAAAGTCAATCACAAATGTGGAAGAATGATGATACAAATAAAAGAAGGTTTACAACACAAACACCACACTAGTATCCAAGCACCAATAGGGGTGATGAGGGTCCTCCAAGTACACATAACATGATACGGGGGAACACATCATGACACACACACATCTAATCTAAAGATAAAGAAGGGGTCTCCCCCTAACACTGATCAACCAAGAGGTCATTAGCTTCCCACTCTAGCTCATTTTAGGGGGAAGGAGGATGAGCCTGCAGTGATAGAATGTTAAGGGGAGGAGCTTCTGAACCTCCTACAACAAGGGCTAAGGAAGACGGACCTCCAAGGTCTTCGTCACTCAAATATTATGGGTCTAAGGTCAACGACTTTGCGAAGTTCACTGACAAGGTCGAAACTTCATCCACCAAGTTAAACATACACTTAACGAGAGTTCCATGTTTCACCTTGATGGATGGAGGAGATCATGCCTGAGGTTCACCGCTAAGCTCACCGAGAGACTCAGGAGCGGTGATGAACTCAGGGGAGGTCGGGACTGGTTCCATCACTAGGACAGAACAAGTCAGCACGGGGCCACCTTTTAGAGAAGGTGGGATCCTCTTACATCCTTCATTGCTGGAAGGACCCATCTCTACCTTCTTCTTCATTGGAGGAGGTGAACTCCCCACAGACGAGGCAAGAAAGGAAGAGGAAGAGGAGGAAAAAACCGCAGTAGATACAACTGAGGTATTAATCATATCTACGAGCTTCGAGAAAGGCCAGACATCCAGAACGGATGTCAACAAGGGCAACTCCATTAAAGGAGCGATGAACACCTGCACCCTTTTCAGGTCAGGTGCACTCACACTCGCAGCATAAGCTAGGAGTGATACAAAGCTGATTTGGATGGGAATAGAGGGGAGGAGAGAGGAAGTGTAAAGAGCGAAACTCTTTAATTCCATTAATAAATTCATTTCCATTCCATAAAATATCGTAACTCCATTCAATTAAATTTTTTTAATCCAAAGATTCCAAATATCGACTTAAAGTCTACAATAAGATTCATAATACTTCCAATTGATTTCAAATACGTGTCATCTTATAGGACATTTAATAATACAAAAAAATTGTAAAATAAATTCACAATTCAAGACTTAGGCATTTTGTCGCCTTAAGTTCTACAATAATCATACTAGAATGAAAAATAATAGATATATGAAGAAATCTTCATTCGATCTTCAATCCAATTGCTTATCTTCAAACATGAAGACGAGAACAAGGTTTAGGCACTTTTTCCACCCAACCTTGAAGCTTACGCTTCCCCGAAATTCCTTAGTCATTCAAAGAATACCCGACCCTGCACGAATCGCTTAGCAAAAAGAAGTCGACAAGCAAGATGGAATCCAATGCGTGCCTAGTATAACTAGTAAATCCACAAGCATTTTCATTTTTATAATTCATTTAAGAAACAAGAAAGTTTGATACTAGGATATGGTAGAGAGTTATTTACATTCCATCTATTTCAATGGTCCTTAAGTTACTTGGCCAAGTAAAATGTGTTGAATCCCTCTTGTGCTATTTTGTCCTTGATGACAATTTGTATTACCTCTGGCATCTTGGTGGTTACTTTCTCAGTTGATCTGCTTTCCTGATTGGAATATTTACTTTATAGTTGTTTCTATATATGGTGGTACTGATCGTTTAACTCCATGTGCAGATCTTAGTTGAGGCACTCTGGTTACAGGTTCTATGTTCCATTGTTCAGGTGACTTGTTTCGGTTTTGATATTTTGTGCTTCAATAATTCATTTGGTTACATGTGTTTGGCATGTTCAGTACTTCTACAAGTTGACTAATTATGGCTTTATCAATAACAAGCATCTTGAAATTGAAACATGTTCTTGAAACACACCAAAGGTATATTCCTCCATTTTCAGTCAATGGTATGAGTATGATGAAGGGTTTGTTAATGTTCTTGAAGCTCTCGATATTCAGTTTTTGGCATACTATAAGGGTTTGTTCAGTATTGTGTTTATGGCTTTGTGAATTTTACATGAAATTAGTCTTCATTTTTTTGGATACCATTGGACATATTATAGCATAGGATTTCATTATGATGGCAATCTATTTTTGGTCAAAGGTAATCAATTTGATAATTGTCTATGCACATGTTTCGGGCCTTAAAGTGGATGAAGCTTTGTCATTTGGAAGCAATAATACAAGGAATGTTATAATCGACATTTGCATCAGGTCTAATGTTTGACATTTATTTGGGCCTAAAGGCAGACAACAGGTAAAAGCATTGGTAATTATGTTAATGTCACATTGGATGTGACTGACCCTTGTTCATTGGGAAGTCAGAATTACACATACTTAGTCTTTGTTTCGGGCAAATGAGTTGGTCGATGATTTCACAATGACTAAAACAGTCAAATGTTATCATGCCTATCGGCATGTCTATCTTTGAACTGGCCGTGAATTTTAAACATCATTATCATGAGTTTTTTGTGTCTTTTCAATGACTGCCCTTTCAGACTCCAAATGCTATCGCATTTTACAAACAATTACGTTTTTCTTTGGATGGAAGTTTAGGTCAAAATATTACTTCCTTGCTCGAGGGTCTCGAACCCTTCTCTGGCTGCCTCCATGGAATCATCTTGTTGGTTGTTTCATTGTTATCTCTGGTTTTCTGATCTTGGAAAGCATATGGGGGAGGTGAGAATACCATTACTATGGTCTTTGGTGTGTCTACTTCCCGTTGATTGGTGATGGGGCGAGATTGGAAGGTACTCTGGCCATTTCTTCTTTTGTAGGACTGGTAAACTCCTTGTGACAGCAAACTCATTACATTTGTCAGGTATTCTTCCTTAGTCTGGTTTGCAGATCCGTTGCTTTATAGTCAAGGTTATTACGAGCTAAGCTATCTCTCTTATGCAAAAAGGAAAATGGAAAAATGTCTATTCCTTTAAAGTGAAATGTCTGAAATGATTACTTTAAAATGTGACTGCAATTTTAAAAGATCATCATGACAGTTTCAAAGGGTTTATAATTTCTAGTTATGGGAAATCATAATATTCTTGAACCTAATTAGTTTATCACTTGGGTTCATTTATAACGTTTATTGGCTACATTTTATGAAGGTCATCATATCAGTTTTGTGTTTCGGATTTTTGGGTAGTGGGTTTTTGTGAAACCTAAAGAATCTTCTCAGATCCTTCCGGGAGTCGTTGGTAACTGCTATTAAATGCATGATTACTTATTTTCAGTTATATTTTTGTTACAGTCATGGTAAAATGGATAGTATTGATGAATTTAAAAGATGTGTTTTTACTATTTTGAGTAAGCACTGCCTGTGCAGGCCGCCTATGAAGAAAAGAAGATCAGTTACACCTCCATTTTTGAAATCTGCATTCATATTCTTGTCAGAAAGAAAATTCTATGCCTCATGATCATGGTAACATTTGGAGCTATTGATTGACAGTAGTGATTGTAACCGAAAAACAATCTTTATACAATTCCTTGAAAGTGAAAAAACGAGCAACAGTGGCAATACTTCCTGGAATGTAATGATGTAAACTATAAATGGTTGAAAACAGAGAGATTAGGGTTTTATCATTACAAAAAAAACTAAAAACAAACAGGGCAGTTTTGTTATGTGAGTAGTTAGGGTAATTATTGTTTTTTATGCTGAAAATTTGGAAAACACAGTGGGTAGTCAGTTTTGTAGTTTTTTGTATTATGAAAGATTGAAAATCTAATTGTGAAAAAAGAAAGAAAGGTCATATCAATGTAATGCGGTTTTGATGAGAAGCTGTATTGACACTATAACTAGATTATTTTCCTCAAGTTGTATCAAGATTTGATAATGAATGGAATTCTGAAGAGTCATTCTTGACTCTTGAAAATTCTATGCATTGTCTGTCAAGAGGCACTTGACAGAAATAAGTGAAACAGAGATATCCTCTGTATTATTGTAAACTCTATTGAAAAAAAAAAAAGGGGTTGGTGCTCCTTGAGTCGGTGCTTAGAAATCAACCATTGAGACATTGTCAAGATAATTATTGAAATGAAAGCCTGAAAAAGGCAGCAGGTTCAGGAGTGGTTTTTCTACCCCAGGAGGGTTTTCCACTCAGCATATCTTGTGTCTATTTGTGTCTCTATGATTCATTTTCTTCAGTGCTTTACTGCTTTAAAATTCAATGTTACACTACTCATTTCAGTTTATATGATTGCATTTGAATACATGAATGTATTTATCATTGATAAATGAGAACATATGTACGGTTCTTTTAAGTTTCAGTTAAATTTGTTAAAGAAGTTATAAACACTAATTCACCCCCCCCTCTCAGTGTATTTTCACTCCAACAATTGGTATCAGAGCCTAGGGTCCTCTAATAGGTCTTTCCAACCTAGGATTGATTTTGGACTTGGAGTTTATTCAAAATGTCTCAAGCTCATGAAGGTACTTCCATGACTAGAGATCCATTATTTGATGGAACTAATTATGTATTCTGGAAAATCATAATGGAGACTTATTTAACTTCTATTGACCTTGATGTTTGGAGAATAGTATTGTCTGGGTACACTGTACCAACTACTTTGCCAACTACTTCTGATGAAAAGAAAAGATATGAAACCAATGCAAGAGCAAAGCATGCTATTATGTGTGCTCTGACTAAAGATGTCTTCATCAAAGTCATGCACTACAGTTCTCCTAGTGAAATATGGACTAAACTTGAAACAATCTATCAAGGAAATGAAAAGGTAAAACAGTTTAAAGTCCTCACTCTAAAACACCAGTTTGAAGAACTAAAAATGAGGGACGATGAAAAAGTAGCTGACTAATTTTTGAGAGTTGATGAAATAGTAAATGCAATGAAGGGTCTGGGAGAAGAAGTCAGGGAATTTGATGTTGTAACCAAGGTCATTAGAACCTTACCAACAAAATTTGAAGCTAAAGTAGCTACTCTAGAAGAAAAAGAACACTTTACCCACCTTACCCTTAATAGCCTACAAGGCACTCTGACTACCTATGAAATGAGGATTAGTAAAAACAACACCACTAGAAAAGAAGCAACATTTAATGCTGAAAGGAAAGAAAGGGATGAGCTCACTAAATCAAAAATTTTTGATTCTAAAGAATCCCACTTTGTGAGGAAACTCAAAAAGGGTTCTGGAAAGTATAAGGGAAAACTTCCTTTCAAATGCTTTAACTATGGAAAAATAGGCGACTTTGCTGCAAAGTGCCCCTATGGTGACACAAATAGTGATAACGAAAAATTTGAGAAATTTGCCAAGAAAAAGGTTTATAGACCAAACATAAATTCAATTTCAAAAAGAAGAAAAGTATGTTCAACAAAAATGAAACAGACTTTGAATCTGAAGATTCTTTAGATGAAGAGGATGAAAATCTATTCATGGCTGAAATCATTCAGCAAGATAAAACTAACATCAATGATGCTGAAGAAGGCGAAGTGGATTATGAAGGAAAACTGAAATGTGCTCTAAAAGAGCTGAGAAAACTTAAAAAACAGATGCGTGCTCAAGAACAGAATGTTGTTCAAGATAGTTTACAAGAGCAACTCATAAATCTTGAGATAATTTCATTAAAAACTCAACTTGAAGAATCCAAGAGAGTTGAAGATTGTCTTTGTATTGGCATAAGTTTTAAAGACCAAGAAATTCAAAAACTTGAACATGAGATTGTAGATCTCAGGAAGACTGTTGAGAAATATGAAAGCACTCTTAAACTGAATGACATGCTCAGTAAATAGAAACTGAACAATGATAAAACAAGAATTGGTTTTGTGAAAGGTGAATGTTCAAATAACAGTGTAAATGACAATGTTGTGGCTGGAAACAAAAGTCCTTAACTCAAACATCTTGATTTTGACAAGGATCATATTCATCCTTTTAGGAGCAATAGAATGGTTTAAAACTCCTACCCTCTCTTTTATGGATATTGTTACTTTTACAATAAATTTGGTCACAAAGTGAACTCTTGCAGATTTATGAATTCTAGAACTCCTAGTTTTGGCTTTAGGCAAAATCATGGTTTTGCAAGACAAATTAGATGTTTCACATGTAAGTCTTTGGGTCATTCTACTAAGCAATGCAATGCTGATCAAGAGAACAAACAACTAAAAACTATCAAAGTCTGGAAACCCAAAGTTGTTAAAAACATTGAACAAACTATTCTTGTTCAAACTGCTTTCCACTCCAAGAAAAAGGACTTATGGGTCCTGGACAGTGGCTGTTCAAACCACATGACTGGTGACAAAGAAAATTTTACTAATTTAGAAGACTATGTTGGTGGATATGTAAAGTTTGGAGACAACTCTGGAATTCAAATCAAAGGTAGAGGTTCTCTTTTTTTTAATGAAGACACTCCTATTTACAATGTATACTATGTAGAAGGATTAAAACATAACCTTCTGAGTGTCAGTCAAATCTGTGGCAGTGGCTTTCAAGTCTTGTTCACTTCACAGGGATGTGAAATTAAAAACCAGTCTGGAAAAGTTGTTGCTACTGGAAGAAGGACCAAGGGAAATGTCTACAAATTACTTGACACCTCTGTACATGAAAAAAATCAAGGTATATGCTTAATGAGTCATGTTGAAGAATGTTGGTTGTGGCACAAGAGACTAGGCCACATTAATTTTGACAATATGGTTAGAATTAGCAAAAATCAGAATGTAAGAGGTCTGCCCATTCTTAGAAAACGTAACAATGATGTTTGTAAAGAGTGTCTCAAAGGGAAGCAAACTAAGGTAAGCTTCAAATCCAAGGAACGCTCCTCTACTAAACCTCTGCAAATTGTTCATACTGACTTAGGTGGTCCTACAAGGACTAGATCTATCAATGGTGAGAAATATTTCATGTTATTCGTTGATGAATACTCTCGTATGGTATGGGTTACCTTTCTCAAGAATAAATCAAAGCTTTTGAGCTTTTTAAAGTTTTTAGAAAATTGGTAGAAAGAGAGTCAGATTTAAAATTGAAATGTTTAAGATCTGACAAAGGTGGTGAATTCACCTCACAAGAATTCATAGACTACTATGACAAAAATGGCATAAAAAGACAGTATGTTGTTGCCAGAACACCCCAACAAAATGGGGTATTTGAGAGAAAGAATATGACTGTAAAAGAGATGGCAAGAATTGTGCTGAATGAAGCAAATCTGCCAAACATGTACTAGAAAGAAGTTGTTCATACAACTGTCTACATTTTGAATAAAGTCCGGATCAAAGTGAAATTGAATTTCACTCCATATGAACTGTGGTATGGTAAATCTGCCTCAATTAAATATTTCAGAATATTTGGCTACAAGTGTTTTATCAAGAGAGATGATGAAAACAGGCAGTTTTCAATCTAAGACAGATGACGGTATTTTCTTAGGATACTCTACTCACAACAACACATTTAAATGCTTTAACAATAGGTTGAATAAAATTGTTGAATCAGTAAATGTCAAATTTGATGAAAATATTCTTTTAGATGTTGAACCTATGCAGGATGATGAAGAGGATGAATTTGAACTTGATATAATTTCTGAAGGCTTTGAAACTACAAAGCCTAAAACAAAACCAGCAAGTCCTAAACTTGTTGAAGCAAAATCTGAAGATGTTGAAATCAGCTCAAAAAAATGTGAAACTAAAACTCCTTTAAAATCTCTTGCTAAAAACCATCCTAAAGATCTAATTATAGGAGATAAATCAGTAGGAGTTCAAACAAGGAAAAGAATAGTTAACTATGATGAAAAATCTCACATAGCTGAGCTTACTACTTTTTATTTAATCACTCAGTTTGAGCCAAAAAAAATTGATGAAGCTCTCACTGATGAATGTTGGCTTAATGCAATACAGGAAGAAATTGATCAAATTGAAAAAAATCAGACTTGGGATCTAGTCCCAAGACCAGATGACAAAAATGTCATAGGAGGCAAGTGGATTTTTAGAAATAAATATGATGAAAATGGCCATGTTGTTCACAACAAGGCTAGATATGTCTACAAAGGATATGCTCAACAAGAAGGTGTTGATTTCGGTGAAACCTTTGCACCAATTGCTAGGCTTGAATCAATTAGAATTTTCTTGGCATATTTTGTTTTCAATTTTTTTACTATATATCAAATGGATGTAAAAAATTCCTTTCTGAATGGATACTTTGAAGAAGAAGTTAACATAGAACAACCTGAAGGGTTTACTTGCAAAAACAAACCCAATCATGTCTACAGACTGAAAAAGGCTCTATATGGCCTAAAACAGGCTCCTAGAGCTTGGTACTCCAGATTGGATAGTCACTTACTATCAAAAGGTTTCATTAGAGGAGGAGTAGACATCAATCTATATGTTAAAATTGAAGGATCTGATATTCTTGTTGTTGAAATTTATGTTGATGACACCATTTTTGGTTGCAACAATATTGCCTTGAGTAAAAAATTCTCACAAATCATGGAATCTAAATTCGAAATGTCTATGTTGGGGGAGCTATCATTCTTCTTAGGTCTTCAGATTTCACAACTTGGATCTGGCATCTTTTTATCTCAAGCAAGATATGCAAAAGAAATGTTAAAAAGGTTTCGAACGGATGAAAGTCATCATGTAAGCACTCCAATGGCTACTGGTTGTAAACTTAGCAAGGTTGATGACTCTCCTGCTATCAACCCAACTAACTATAGGTCAATGATAGGCATCCTATTATATCTAACCGCCTCAAGACCTGATATAATGCAAGTTGTTTGCATGGCTGTTCAATTTCAAGCATCTCCTAAGGAATCTCACATCAATGTTGTGAGAAGGATTCTTAAATATGTACAAGGCACAATTGATTATGGGCTCTGGTATCCCAGAAGCAATGATTTCTCTTTAGTAGCATATATTGATTATGACTGGGAAGGTTTTCTAGATGACAAGAAAAGCACCAATGGTGTTGCTTTCTTTCTCAGTGATCGTTTAGTGGCTTGGCACAACAAAAAGCAAGAATTTGTTTCACTCTCTACTGCTGAAGCAGAATATATAGCTACCACTTCTTGCCACACTCAGGTAATTTGGATGTCACAGACATTATCGGATATGGGTATTGAAATTCCAAAACCTATTACTATTCTATGTGACAATACTAGTGCAATCAATATCTAAAAAATTCCTATTATGCACTCTCAAACTAAACATATAGCTATAAAGTTTCATTTTCTTCATGAAAAGGTGTTGGCTAATGAGGTATCTATACAATATGTTCCTACACAAGCACATGTTGCTGACATTTTTACAAAACCGTTGGCTAAAGATATTTTTGAAAGACTTCGGTCTAGATTGGGAGTTGTCTCTCAATCTCTGTTATCTTAATCAGTCTATCTCAGTGATAGGGGGAGCTGGTTAGCTCTTCCTACAACTCATACTTTTCTGGTCAAAGGTTATTTCTATAGTTTGTTAATAATTATGGTTTATTTGGTTTAGCTTCCCTTTATCCTTGTGTCAAAAAGGGGCAGAATTGTGTGCTTTCGGTTATAGTTCATTAGCTTGGTGGCTCAGTTTTGCCATCAAGGACAAAGGGGGAGTTTGTTGAATCCCTCTTGTGCTATTTTGTCCTTGATGACAATTTGTATTACCTCTGGCATCTTGGTGGTTACTTTCTCAGTTGATCTGCTTTCCTGATTGGCATATTTACTTTACAGTTGTTTCTATATATGGTGGTGCTGATCATTTAAATCCATGTGCAGATCTCAATTGAGGCACTCTGGTTACAGGTTCTATGTTCCACTATTCAGGCAACTTGTTTCGGTTTTGATATTTTGTGCTTTAGTAATTCATTTGGTTACATGTGTTTGGCATGTTTAGTACTTCTACAGGTTGACTAATTATGGCTTTATCAGTAACAAGCATCTTGAAATTGAAACATGTTCTTGAAACACACCAAAGGTATATTCCTCCATTTTCAATCAGTGGTATGAGTATGATGAAGAGTTTTTTAATGTTCTTGAAGCTCTCGGTATTCAGTTTTTGGCATACTATAAGGGTTTGTTCAGTATTGTGTTTATGGCTTTGTGAATTTTACATGAAATCAGTCTTCATTTTTTTGGATACCATTGGACATATTATAGCATTGGATTTCATTGTGATGGAAATGTTTTTTTGGTCAAAGGTAATCAATTTGATAATTGTCTATGCACATGTTTCGGGCCTTAAAGTGGATGAAGCTTTGTCATTTGGAAGCAATAATACAAGGAATGATATAATCGGCATTTGCATCAGGTCTAATGTTTGACATTTATTTGGGCCTAAAGGCCGACAACAGGTAAAAGAATTGGTAATTATGTTAATGTCACATTGGATGTGACCGACCCTTGTTCATTGGGAAGTCGGAATTACACATACTTAGTCTTTGTTTCAGGAAAATGAGTTGGTCGATGATTTCACAATGACTAAAACAGTCAAATGTTATCATGCATGTCGGCATGTCTATCTTTGAACTGGCCGCGGATTTCAAACATCATTATCATGATTTTTTGTCTCTTTTCAATGACTGTCCTTTCGGACTCCAAATGCTATCGCATTTTGCAAATGATTATGTTTTTCTTTGGATGGAAGTTTAGGTCAAAATGTTACTTCCTTGCTCGAGGGTCTCGAACCCTTCTTTGACTGCCTCCATGGAATCATTTTGTTGGCCATTTCATTGTTATCTCTGGTGTTTTGATTTTGGACAGCATATGGGGGAGGTGAGAATACCATTACTATGGTCATTTGGTGTGTCTGCTTCCCGTTGATTGGTGATGGGGCGAGATTGGAAGGTACTCTGGCCATTTCTTCTTCTGCGGGACTAGTAAACTCCTTGTGACAACAAACGCATTACGTTTATCAAGTATTCTTCCTTAGTCTGGTTTGCAGATCCGTTGCTTTATATTCAAGGTTATTATGAGCTAAGTTATCTCTCTTATGCAAAAAGGAAAATGGAAAAACGTCTATTCCTTTAAAGTGAAATGTCTGAAATGATTACTTTAAAATGTGACTGCAATTTTAAAAGATCATCATGACAGTTTCAAAGGGTTTATAATTTCTAGTTATGGGCAATCATAATATTCTCAAACCTGATCAATTTATCACTTGGGTTCATTTATAACGTTTCTTGGCTGCATTTGCTGAAGGTCATCATATCAGTTTTGTGTTTCGGATTTTTGGGTAGTAGGTTTTTGTGAAACCTAAAGAATCTTCTCAGTTCCTTCCGCAAGTCGTTGGTAATTGTTATTAAATGCATGATTACTTATTTTCAATTATATTTATGTTACAGTCATGGTAAAATGGATAGTATTTATGAATTTAAAAGATGTGTTTTTACTGTTTTGAGTAAGCACTGCCTATGCAGGACACCTGTGAATAAAAGAAGATCAGTTACACCTCCATTTTTTAAATCTGCATTTATATTCTTGTCAGAAAGAAAAGTCCATCCCTCATGATCACGGTAACATCTGGAACTACTGATTGATAGTAGTGACTGTAACCTGAAAACAATCTTTGTACAATTCCTTGAAAGTGGAAAAACGAGCAACAATGGCAATACTTCTTGGAATGTAATGATGTAAACTATAAATGGTTGAAAACATAGAGATTAGGGTTTTATCATTATAGAAAAGCCTAAAAAAAAATAGGGTAGTTCTTTTATGTGAGTAGTTAGGGTAATTATTGTTTTTTATGTTGAAAATTTGGAAAACACAGTGGGTAGTCAGTTTTGTAGTTTTTTGTATTATGAAAGATTGAAAATCTGACTATGAAAAAAGAAAGAAAGGTCATATCAATGTAATGTAGTTTTGATGGGAATTTGTATTGAAACTGTAACTAGATTATTTTCCTCAAGCTGTATCAAGATTTGATAATGAATGGAATTCTGAAGAGTCATTCTTGACTCTCGAAAATTCTATGCATTGTCTGTCAAGAGGTACTTGACAAAAATAAGTGAAACAAAGAGATCCTCTATATTATTGTATGTTTTATTGAAAAACATAAAAGGGGTTGGTGCTCCTTGAGATTGGTGTCTCTAAATAGAGGGGTTGGTGCTCCTTGAGTCGGTGCTCAGAAATCAGCCATTGAGGCATTGCCAAAATAGTTATTGAAATGAAAACCTGAAAAAAGCAGTAGGTTCAGGAGTGGTTTTTCTACCCTAGGAGGGTTTTCCACTCGGCCTATCTTGTGTCTATTTGTGTCTCTATGATTCATTTGCTTTAGTGCTTTATTGCTTTAAAATGCAATGTTACACTACTCATTTCAATTTATATGATTGCATTTGAATACATGAATGATTCTATCATTGATAAATGAGAACATATGTATGGTTCTTTTCAATTTCAGTTAAATTTGTTAAAGAAGTTATAAACACTGATTCACCCCCCCTCTCAGTGTATTTTCACTCCAACAAAATTTCATGCACAACAAATAATAGTAGTTTTGTAAAAGCAAGACTACGCTCTCTATAAACGCATATTCGACATCTGTCCTAGAAGGTAACTTTCCAAAAACATGACATGCACATTCAATTATTAAGCATGCATGGTTCCATTAAAAAATTAAGATTTATCTTTCCCAGCACATGTCATGCACATTCAATTATCAAGCATACATGGTTTTAATGCAATAATCTCACAAATTTACATTGTAAATAACACTATTTTCATATTCGAAATAAATGAAAGAAGGTGTATCACACGCATGTAACTAAGTACATATAAAACAAGAATCAATGAGCACACATTCTTTTGGTTCATTTACTCATAAAATTCATCTACATTTCAATATAATCCTCTTCTAATTCGTTTCATTTCAAAGTAATTATATTTTTAATTTTACTTTCTTTTCTTTTCTGTTTTTCATATTTCCATTAAAATATTATCTTTGCAAAAACATAAAACCTCATATTTAATTCTGTTTCGTAGGCAATTTTAGAATCATTCCTAGAGATTTATCAAATTTAACTCTTACTTTTCAAGCATATTTAAATATACAAAAGCATTTTATCTTATCATTCTGGAAACATCCAACAATATTATTTTGTGATATTTTAATAACTTCATGTTCTTTTCTTGCAATTTCAAATTTTTTGTCTGTACAGTTAACGAATATAGTTTTCCATTGGAGGTCTTCTGAATCTAAAAACATATAGTTTTCTGTGCAAATCTTTAAATATGATAAAACATAATTCTCTAAATAAGAAATCTACAGTTTCTTAATAGTTTTTTGTTCAAGTTCGTTCTTTCTCTCCATATGTATTACAGTCTGGCGTATAAAATTTCTCCTAAATTCGATTAAAACAATATTATGTTTCCTTTTGATAAAATTAAAGAACAAAAGAAAAAGAGTTAAACTCAAAAATTAATTGACTATGAATTTGGTAAATAATGTTTTCATTGAATCTACCTGTCAATCTCTTGCGGCAGTGTGTTTTCCTAAATCTGGAGATGAATCTTGATCTTTTGTGCTTTCTATGAGTATTTTATCTTCCAAGCTCTCTACAATGTAGACCTTTGTCTATTTTTCCCCTGTTGTTCATGTGATCTTCTTTTTATGTTTGTGTTTTTGCGCCTCTTCCTGTACTTGTGCATGCATTACATGCATCATAATTTATTTTTTTTCCCAAATCCCTTAGTCTCCTCTCCAATTCTATCCATGCCTTTTCCTTCTACTCGCGCTTGAGGTAAATTTCCAATCTTTTCTTAAATTCCCTCCTCCTTCTTTCAATTGTGCGCATCACAAGTTCTCCTGCCTACTGGTCGTGCCTTCCTCTCTTCTAATCCTTCCCTTTCTACCTGTACCCCCTTTCTTCTTGCCCGCGTCCTCCTTACTTCCTTACTCGCCTATGATGGAAGTAGCTTTCTGTTCTCTTATCATTCCTCCCTTCTGGCCGCATGTCCCTCTCCTTCCCTTGTGCATGATATGAGCATTTTCTGTTCTCCTTTCACTTGGTTATGATCGCCGTGCCTTGAATCTTCTCTTCCTTTGGCCGCCTCTCCTCTAAACTACTTCCACATGTGCATGGAAGATCAACAGAATAAAAACCAACTCTATTTTTTTATGCTTTTCTCTCCCTCTTCTCCAAAAACGGTTTTTTTCTTCCCTCCCTATTCATGCGAATGGTGAAGTCTTCAATAAAGTTTGATACACAATATGTGCCAAATTTCCAGCAATGATGGTCATAACTCCCAGTTCTAATCTCTTCGATTGAATGTGAAAATTGATTGAGAGGTAATTGTTTTCAAATTGTTTACTACTATTCTCAATTCAATCCATTTTAAAACATATTGCAATTATTTCAAATTTCCATTAAATAACTAAATTTAATATATAATTATTTATTTAAACATTTATTTCTACTCTCATTTTTATATCTGTTTTTCCACATAACAACATAATATACTCAAATTGACTAACTTTTCGCAAATAATCAATCTTTCCATTTCAAAACAAACATATTCATTTTCACATAAATTTGAGCAATCAGATAAACTTATTAAAAATTTCCAAATAATAATCATCACGAAAATACATTATAATAACTAAGTGGTGTGTGATATTCCATCATCCTTATTAACGTCTAATGGCGAAAACAACTCTACCCGATCAATGTTCTCACCTTCATTCTCGTTCACCTGTTCTTGCGTTCACTTGCACTCAAATTCTCATCAGTAATGACAATCCCCGAATTCATAATAATGAATTCAAATCATTTCATTTGCATTTGCATTTAAATTTCAATTTAAATAATCATCTAACATAAACATTGAAAATCTCATGATTAATAATTGCAATTAAATAATTGATAAAATCAGTACGTGACATCCTTCCCCTCTTGGAAGAGACATCGTCTCGATGTCTTATTAATCAATCAATAAGCATAGTATCTCAATCAATAAAACGTAGTATCTCAATCATAACAAAATAATAACTAACATCATAGTTCTCAAAACATAAGCATAAACAATTCATAGTAGTATCCACACTATCCAAGTTCACAACATGTGAATAAAAAAAAAACATAGTATCAAGTATCTCATGCATTAAGCAAATATTATTCTAAGAAAGAAAATGAGGAAAATGACGATCAATCTTCTTAGAATCCTCCCATGTAGCACTATCCTCAGTATACTGGTCCCATTGGACCTTGTACTGAGTACTATCCCTGTTAGGCAGCTTATTGCTATGCCTGTCTAGGATTTGGATGGGCTCCACTAGCACCACCCCTGGATCATGTACCTGTAATGAACGCCAATCAAGTATATGAGATGCATCAGGATGGTATGGTTTCAATAAAAAAAAATGGAATACACTATGGAGTCGAGCTAGAGCAAGTGGTAACGCTAGTCTATAAGCAACTAGATTAATGACTTCCAGCACATCAAAGGGTCCCACAAATCTTGGAGCCAACTTTCATGATTTCCCAAATGAGATAGAGCTCTTATGAGGCTTAGCCCTCAAAAAGAATTTATCTCCTACAACAAACTATCTGAAAGTCTTGTTTCTATCAACATAGCTCTTCTATCTATCGGTTGCCTCCTTCCACCTACTCTTGATCAACTTTATTTGCTCATCCATTTCCTTGAGCATATCCAGACCAATGATGATCCTATCTTCCATCCTATCCCAACTGATGGGTGTGTGACACTTCCATCCATAAAGTGCCTCAAAAGGTGCCATACCCAACGATGCATGGAATGAGTTTTTGTAAGCAAACTCAACCAATGACAAATATTCCTCCCACTTGTACTGCTGATCCATGCAGTACATCCTCAACAACCTGATTGACCCTTTCTATTTGACCATCAGTTTGTGGGTGATATGGAGAACTAAAATTCAATTTAGTTCCTAAAGTTGCATTCAGTGTTGTCCAAAACCTAGATGTCATCCCGGTATCCCTATCTGATATAATGGTCTCTAGTACACCATACAATTGGAATATCTCTTGCACAAATTTCTTCACAAGTGTCAATGATCCATCTTTCAGACTCCCAGGTATGAAATGTGAAACCTTCGTTAGCTTATCAACAACTACTAAGATGGTATCATGCCTATTCCTGCTCAAAGGTAATCCTTGGATAAAATCCATACTGATTACTTGCCACTTATACTTAGGTATATCATGGGGATACAAAAGTCTTGCTGGATACACATGATCATCCTTGACCTGTTGGCATTCCAAACATCTTGCTACATACTCCATAACATCTTTCTTGAGCTTAGGCCAAAAATACAAAGTCTTCAACTCTGCTACCATCTTCGTAACTCTTGGATGCCCTGAGTAAGGTGCATCATGTACTTCCTCTAAAATCAACCTCCTCAAGTCTCCACCCTCAGGGATATACATCCTCCCCTGATATCTCAAAATACCATCATACTCCATCACGTATCCACCAAATCTATGATCTAAAGGATCTGCCTCTAAGGCTTGGTTGACCCTCTCATAATGCTCATCTACTAGAAGATGATGCAACACTTGCTGTCTCAAATTTTTCCTTGTGGTCAGCATAGCAAAGAGATTTCTTTTCCTGCTAAGAGCATCTGCAACTCTATTTTCCTTTCCCTTGATATACTCAATACCAAAATCATTCTCACTTAGGAACTCAATCCACCTTCTCTGTCTCGCATTGAGGTTAGGCTGTGTAAAGATGTACTTAAGTCCTAAATGATCTATCTTTAGTTCAAATGGTTTCCCTAGGAGGTAATGTCTCCACATCTGTAATGCATGAACAATAGTTACAAGATCAATATCATGTGGCACATAATTCAATTCATATTGTTTCAGTTTTCTGAACTCATATGCAACCACTTTCCCTTCCTACATCAACACAACTCCTACACCTTCATCTGAAGCATCTGTAATCACTATGAAGGTGTCCATTAGGATCTGGTATAGTCAAAACTGGTGTCGATGCCAACTTTTGTATTAAAAATTGAAAAGCCTCCTCGTACTTCTCAGTCCACTCAAATTTCCTTCCTTTCTTCTGAAGAGAAGTAATAGGTGTTGCTATCCTGGAGAATCCTTCCACATATTTCCTGTAATACCTCGCAAGCCCCATGAAACTACTAACTTTAGTAAGACTCTGCAGTGTTGGCCATTCCACTATTGCTTCTATCTTTGCAGGATCAACTGAGATTCCCTCAGCAGATATGACATGACCCAAGTAGTGAACCTTCTTCTGAAAGAAAGTACATTTCAAAAACTTACCAAAAAGCTTTCGATCTCTTAGTCATTGCAAGACTATCCTCTAATGCTTCTCATGATCCTATTCTATCTTAAGAGTAAATCAAAATATCATCTATAAATATAAGCACAAAATCATCTAAACAATCTCTAAAGATGTTGTTCATAAGATTCATGAATGTCGTTGGGGCATTCGTTAGACCAAAAGGTACCATTGTGAACTTGTAATGTCCATACTGAGTTCGGAAAGCTGTCTTTGGAATATCCTCCTCCTTAATCCTTAGCTGGTGGTAACCTGATCTAAGATCAATCTTAGAAAACACTATGGCCCCTTTCATCTGATCAAATAACTCATCTATCCTAGGTAAATGATACCTATTCTTAATGGTACCCTTGTTCAACATTCTGTAATCAATACACAATCTCAAGGTCCCATCCTTCTTCTTCACAAAGATTACCGGTGCACCCTGTGGAGATACACTTGGTCAAATAAATCCTTGCTTCAACAACTCCTGCAATTGAGCCTTCAACTCATATAACTCAGTAGTAGTCATTCTGTATGGAGCCTTGGATTGAGACTCAGTTCTAGGTAAAATTTCAATCGAGAAATATAATTCTCTCTTCGGTGGTAACTAAGTAAGTTCTTCAGGAAATATATCCAAGAACTCCTTGAGAACTAGATAGTCCTCTGGACTTTGCTGAACATTATCCAAGTCACTCACCAATATAGCAAATATGGAACATCCTTTCCGATGTGCTTTCTTTAGCTGCATGGATGATATATGTCTCAACTCAAGAGGCTCTTGAGATCGAAAAATCTCAACTAGATGTCCAAAATCATCAAGACAACTCACAATCTTATCGTCATAGTTCACTATAGCTTTATGCTCAGTTAACCAATTGATCCCTAGGATCACATCATATGACCCCAACGGTGCTACATATAGGTTAACTTGGGTTTGGAAATCAGATGGCTCTAAATCGCTGCAAGATAGACATGAATCTATCCTCTTCTGTGGTCGGTTTCCATATTGAACCATCCATGCATGTGACATATAACCAGGTCTAATAGGTAGCTTAGCAACTACTTTAGGATCAATAAAGCATTCAATAGCTCTTGTATCTATCAAAATGGAAACTGATTGACCAAAAAGCTTACTAATCATCTGAATAGGTGAAGCTTGAAAATCTGCTTGACGGTTGTCAATCGCTGCATGAATCTGGTGTTGTGGTGCTCGTTGATCATTTCCTCCTCGATGACCTCCCTGAAGCTGTGTGTAAATGGAGGCATAGTGATCTCTTCCACAATTTTAACATCCACCTCGTGGCCTTGGGTGACCACCTGTCTTGTTCTTGGTATTAGAGAAGTTGGTGTTATTATTATTTACTTTCTTGTTTCCACCAAAGTTTCCTTCTCCTTTTTCCTGAGAGTTTGTTCCTCTCTTTAGGTTCCTTATCTACTGATTGTTGTTACCCTTCTGGTTATTACTGTTTTGGAACTTCCTGATCCAAATCCAGATTTAAAATTCACATTCTTTCTATAGTTTTCTACCTGTTGCATCTTTTGTTCCTATTTTATGGCCTTCTCAAAGACCTCATCCATAGTTAATGGATTATGAATATCCACATTAGCTCCTATCTATGGCCTCAATCCTAGGATGAATTTTCGAATACAGAACCACTCATCCATATGATATTGTGGCACGTACTTCAGGAGATTAGTGAATCTCTCTCAGTACTGAGTAACTGTCAAACCACCCTGTGCTAAATTCTAAAATTTTGTCATTTTTCTATCAAAGAATAGATGTGGAATCAATCTCTTCCTAAAAAATTGCAAAAATACTTCCCATGTAGTCCCACTTGGTAACAACTTCTTCTCAGTTTTCTCATTATCCCAACAAGTAGCAACTTCTCCAATAAGCTCATATGCAACCCAAACTGCCTTGGTCTCATTAGACATATTCCTGAGCTCAAAATACTTTTCAATTTCAATTACCTAGGCTTCAGCTCCATCACCAAAGGTCTTACCATCAAACTTGGGTGGGGCTACCCTTTTCAAGTCTTTTGCCAACTCCCCTTCAATCCCAGCTTGAGGATTTGGTAGTTCTTCAGACCTTGGATTTTCATTGGTGGGTTGCTCTTGATTTTGGGGAATTTCGTTCCAAGGGTTTTTTCCCTCTCTCACTCCTTGAACTTCTTGTTCGAGATTATCCATTCTAGTACCTTGCTGATTTAAAAGATTGAGAATATGATCCAACCTATCATTCTCATTACTTGCAACAACTCCTTTTCCTCTTGAACCCATTATGTATCAACAATTCCTACATCACGGAATTTTTCTTTAGCTTAATGGACAAAGGACCCTAGTGTTCAAACCTAGGGATCTGATACCAAATGTAAAGAGCAAAACTCTTCAATTCCAACTAATCTATAATTCCATTAATAAATTCATTTCCATTCCATAAAATATCGTAACTCCATTCAATTAAATTTGTTTAATCCAAAGATTCCAAATATCGACTTAAAGTCTACAATAAGATTCATACTACTTCCAAATTATTTCAAATACGTGTCATCTTACACGACATTTAATAATACTAAAACATTGTAAAATAAATTTACAATTCAAGACTTGGGCATTCTATCGCCTTAAGTTCTACAATAATTATACTAGAATGAAACATAATAGATATATGAAGAAATCTTCATTTGATCTTCAATCCAATTGCTTATCTTCAAACATGAAGATGAGAACAAGGTTCAGGTGCTTTTTCCTCCCAACCTCGAACCTTATGCTTCCCTGAAATTCCTTAGTCATTCAAAGAATACCCGACCCTACACGAATCGCTTAGCAAAAAGAAGTCGACAAGAAGATGGAATCTGATGCATGCCTAGTATAACTAGTAAATCCATAAGAATTTTCATTTTTCTAATTCATTTAAGAAACAAAAAAGTTTGATACTAGGATATGGTAGAGAGTTATTTACATTCCATCTATTTCAATGGTCCTTAAGCTAATTGGCCAAGTAAAATGTCATGCACAACAAATAATAGTAGTTTTGGAAAAGCAAAACTACATTCTCTATAAACCCATATTCGGCACCCGTCCCAGAAGGTAACTTTCCAAACACATGACATGCACATTCAATTATTAAGCATGCATGATTCCATTCAAAAATTAAGATTTATCTTTCCCAACACATGCCATGCACATTCAATTATCAAGTATACATGGTTTTAATGCAATAATCTCACAAATTTACATCGTAAATAACATTATGTTCATATTCAAAATAAATAAAATAAGGTGTATCACACACATGTAACTAAGTCATATAAAACAAGAATCAATGAGCACACTTCTTTTGGTTCATTTACTCGTAAAATTCATCTACATTTCAATATAATCCTCTTCTAATTCATTTCATTTCAAAGTAATTAAATTTTTAATTTTACTTTCTTTTCTTTTCTGTTTTTCATATTTCCATTAAAATATTATCTTTGCAAAAACATAAAACCTCATATTTAATTATTTTTTGTAGGCAATTTTAGAATCATTCCTAGAGATTTATCAAATTTAACTCTTACTTTTCAAGTATATTTAAATATACAAAAGTATTTTATCTTATCATTCTGGAAACATCCAACAATTTTATTTTGTGATATTTTAATAACTTCATGTTCTTTTCTTGCAATTTCCATTTTTTTGTCTGTATAGTTAACGAATATAGTTTTCCATTGGAGGTTTTCTGAATCTAAAAACATATAGTTTTCTATGCAAATCTTTAAATATGCTAAAACATAATTCTCTAAATAAGAAATCTACCGTTTCTTAATAGTTTTTTGTTCAAGTTTGTTCTTTCTCTCCATATGTATTACAGTCTGGTGTATAAAATTTCTCCTAAATTTGATTAAAACAGTATTATGTTTCCTTTTGATAAAATTAAAGAACAAAAGAAAAATAGTTAAACTCATATATTAATTTATTGTGAATTTGGTAAATAATGTTTTCATTAAATCTACCTATCAATCTCCTACAGCTGTGTGTTTTCCTAAATCTGGAGATGAATCTTGATCTTCTGTACTTTTTGTGAGTATTTTATCTTCCAAGCTCTCTCCAATGTAGACCTTTGTCTATTTTTCCCCTGCTATTCCTGCAATCTTAAATTTATGTTTGTGTTTGTGCACCTCTTCCTGTACTTGTGCATGCATTACATGCATCATAATTTATTCTTTTTCCCAAATCCCTTAGTCTCCTCTCCAATTTTGTCTGTGCCTTTTCCTTCTACTCACACTTGAGGTAAATTTACAATCTTTTCTTAAATTCCCTCCTCCTTCTTTTAGTTGTGCGCATCACAAGTTCTCTTCCCTGCTGGTCACGCCTTCCTCTCTTCTAATCCTTCCCTTTCTGCCTATACCTCCTTTCTTCCTGCCCGCGTCCTCCTTACTTCCTTACTCACTTGTGATGGAAGTAGCTTTATGTTCTCTTATCATTCCTCCCTTCTAGCCGTGTGTCCCTCTCCTTCCCTTGTGCATGAGATAAGAATTTTATGTTCTCCCTTCACTTGGTTCTTCTGGCCGCGCCTTGAATCTTCTCTTCCTCTGGTCGCCTCTCCTCTAAACTACTTCTACATGCGCATGGAAGATCAATAGAATAAAAACCAACTCTATTTTTTTATTCTTTTCTCTTCCTCTTCTCAAAAAATGGATTTTTTCTTCCCTCCCTATTCATGCGAATGGTGAAGTCTTCAATAAAGTTCGATCCACAATATGTGCCAAATTTCCACCAGTGATGGTCATAACTCTCAGTTCTAATCTCTTCGATTGCATATGAAAATTGATTGAGAGGTAATTGTTTTCAAATTGTTTACTACTATTCTCAATTCAATCCATTTTAAAATGTATTGCAATTATTTAAATTTCCATTAAATAACTATATTTAATATATAATTATTTATTTAAACATTTATTCCTTCTCTCATTTTTAAATCTATTTTTCCACATAACAACATAATATACTCAAATTGACTAACTTTTCGCAAATAATCAATCTTTCCATTTCAAAACAAACATATTCATTTTCACATAAATTTGAGCAATCAAATAAACTTATTAAAAATTTCCAAATAATAATCATCACGAAAATACATTATAATAACTAAGTGGTGTGTGAGATTCCATCATCCTTATTAATGTCTAATGGCTAAAACAACTCTACCTGATCAATGTTCTCACCTTCATTCTCGTTCACCTGTTCCTGCATTCACTTGCACTCAAATTCTCATCAGTAATGACAATCCCCGAATTCATAATAATGCATTCAAATCATTTCATTTGCATTTAAATTTCAATTTAAATAATCATCTAACATAAACATTGAAAATCTCATGATTAATAATTGCAATTAAATAATTGATAAAATCAGTACGTGACATCCTTCCCCTCTTGGAAGAGACATCGTCTCGATGTCTTATTAATCAATCAATAAGCATAGTATCTCAATCAATAAAATGTAGTATCTCAATCATAATGAAATAATAACTAACATCATAGTTCTCAAAACATAAGCATAAACAATTCATAGCAGTATCCACACTATCCAAGTTCACAACATGTGAATAAAAAAAAAATCAGAGTATTAAGTATCTCATGCATTAAGCAAATATTATTCTAAGAAAGCAAATGAGGAAAATGACAATCAATCTTCTTAGAATCCTCCCATGTAGCACTATCCTCAGTATACTGGTCCCACTAGACCTTGTACTGAGTACTATCCCTATTACGCAACTTATTGCTATGCCTGTCTAGGATTTAGATGGGCTCCACTAGCACCACCCCTGGATCATGTACCTGTAATGAATGCCAATCAAGTATATGAGATGCATCAGGATGGTATGGTTTCAATAAAGAAACATGAAATACATTATGGAGTCGAGCTAGAGCAAGTGGTAATGCTATTCTATAAGCAACTAGATTAATGACTTCCAGCACATCAAAGGGTCCCAGAAATCTCGGAGCCAACTTTCATGATTTCCCAAATGAGATAGAGCTCTTATGGGGCTTAACCCTCAAAAAGAATTTATCTCCCGCAACAAACTATTTGAAAGTCCTATTTCTATCAACATAGATCTTCTATCTATCGGATGCCTCCTTCAACCTACTCTTGATCAACTTCATTTTCTCATCCATTTCCTTGAGTATATCCAGACCAATGATGATCCTATCTTCCATCCTATCCCAACTGATGGGTGTGCGACACTTTCGTCCATAAAGTGCCTCAAAAGGTGTCATACCCAATGATGCATGGAATAATTTATTGTAAACAAACTCAACCAATGACAAATATTCCTCCCACTTGTACTGTTGATCCATGCAGTACATCCTTAGTAGATCCTCAACAACCTGATTGACTCTTTCTTTTTGGCCATCAATTTGTGGGTGATATGCAGAACTAAAATTCAATTTAGTTCCTAAAGTTGCATTCAGTGTTGTCCAAAACCTAGATGTCATCCAAGTATCCCTATATGATATGATGGTCTTTGGTACACCATGCAATCAGAATATCTCTTGCACAAATTTATTTGCAAGTGTCAATGATCCATCTTTCAGACTCCTAGGTATGAGATGTGAAACCTTCATTAGCTTATCAATAACTACTAAGATGGTATCATGCCTATTCCTGCTCAAAGGTAATCCTTGGATAAAATCCATACTAATTACTTGCCACTTATACTCAAGTATATCGTGGGGATACAAAAGTCTTGTTGGATGCACATGTTTAGCTTTGACCCGTTGGCATTTAAAACATCTTGCTACATACTCCATAACATATTTCTTGAGTTTAGGCCAAAAATACAAAGTCTTCAACTCTGCTATCATCTTCATAACTCCTAGATGCCCTGAGTAAGGTGCATCATGTACTTCCTCTAAATCAACCTCCTCAAGTCTCCACCCTTAGGGATATACATCCTCCCCTGATATCTCAAAATACCATCATACTCCATCATATATCCATCAAATCTATGATCTAAAGGATCTGCCTCTAAGGCTAGCTTGACTCTCTCATAATCTCATCTACCGGAAGATGATGCAACACTTGTTGTCTCAAATTTGACCTTGTGATCAGCATAGCAGATACATTTCTTCTCTTGCTAAGAGCATTTCCAACTCTGTTTTCTTTTCCCTTGATATACTCAATACCAAAATCATACTCACTTAGGAACTCAAGCCACCTTCTTTGTCTCGCATTGAGGTTAGGCTGTGTAAAGATGTACTTAAGTCATAAATGATTTATCTTTAGTTCAAATGGTTTCCCTAGGAGGTAATGTTTCCACATCTATAACGCATGAACAATAGCTGCAAGCTCAAGATCATGTGGCGAATAATTAAATTCATATTGTTTCAGTTTTCTAGACTCATATGCAACCACTTTCCCTTGTTGCATCAACACAGTTCCTACACCTTCACCTGAAGCATCTGTAATCACTATGAAGTGTCCATTAGAATTTGGTATAGTCAAAACTGGTGCCAATGCCAACTTCTATTTTAGAAATTGAAAAGCCTCATCGCACTTCTCAGTTCACTCAAATTTCCTTCCTTTCTTCTGAAGAGAAGTAATAGGTGTTGCTATCCTAGAGAATCCTTCCACATATTTCCTGTAATACCCTGAAAGCCCCATGAAACTACGAAATTTAGTAACACTTTGTGGTGTTGGCCATTCCACTATTGCTTCTATCTTCGCAGGATCAACCGAGATTCCCTCAGCATATATGACATGACCCAAGTAGTGAAACTTCTTCTAAAAAAAAGTCCACTTTGAAAACTTACCAAAAAGCTTTCGATCTCTTAGTCGTTGCAAGATTGTCCTCAAGTGCTTCTCATACTCCTCTTCTCTCTTAGAGTAAATCAAAATATCATCTATGAATATAAGCACAAAATCATCTAAACAATCTCTAAAGATGTTGTTCATAAGATTCATGAATTCCGCTGGGGAATTCGTTAGACCAAAAGGTACCATTGTGAACTCGTAATGTCGATACTGAGTTCGGAAAGTTGTCTTTGGAATATCCCCTTGCTTAATCCTTAGCTGGTGGTAACCTGATCTAAGATCAATCTTAGAAAACACTATGGCCCCTTTCATCTAATCAAATAACTCATCTATCCTAGGTAAAGGATACCTATTCTTAATAGTAACCTTGTTCAACATTCTGTAATCAATACACAATCTCAAGGTCCCATCCTTCTTCTTCACAAAGATTACCGGTGCACCCCATGGAGATACACTTGGTCAAATAAATCCTTGCTTCAGCAACTCCTGCAATTGAGCCTTCAGCTCATATAACTCAGTAGTAGTCATTCTGTATGGAGCCTTGGATTGAGACTTAGTTCCAGGTAAAAGTTCAATCGAGAAATCAAATTCTCTCTTTTGTGGTAACTAAGTAAGTTCTTCAGGAAAGATATCCAAGAACTCCTTGAGAACTAGATAGTCCTCTGGACCTTGCTGGACATTACCCAAGTCACTCACCAATATAGCAAATATGGAACATCCTTTATGATGTGCTTTCTTTAGCTGCATGGCTAAGATATGTCGCAACTCAAGAGGCTCTTGAGATCCAAAAATCTCAACTAGATGTCCAAAATCATCAAGACAAATCACAATCTTATCCTCACAGTTCACTATAGCTTTATGCTTAGTTAACCAATTGATCCCTAGGATCACATCATATGACCCCAACGGTGCTACATATAGGTTAACCTGGGTTTGGAAATCAGATAGCTCTAAATCGTTGCAAGATAGACACGAATCTACCCTATTCTCTACTCGGTTTCCATATTGAACCATCCATGCATGTGACATATAACCAGGTCTAATAGGTAACTTAGCAACTACTTTAGGATCAATAAAGCATTCAGTAGCTCCTGTATCTATCAAAATGGAAACTGATTGACCAAAAATCTTACCCGTCATCTGAATAGTTTAAGCCTAAAAATTTGCTTGACGGTTGTCAACCGCTGCATGAATCTGGTGTTGCGGTGCTCGCCGATCATTTCCTCCTCGCTGACCTCCTGTACAATGTGTGGAATTGGAGGCATAGTGCTCTCCTTCACAATTGTAACATCCACCTCATGGCCCTGGGTGACCACTTATCCTATTCCTGGTATTAGAGAAGTTGGTGTTATTATTATTCACTTTCTTGTTTCCACCAAAGTTTCCTTTTCCTTTTTCCTGAGAGTTTGTTCCTCTCTTTAGGTTCCTTATCTACTAATTTTTGTTACCCTTCTAGTTATTACTATTTTGGAACTTCCTGTTTCCAATCCAGATTTAAAATTCACATTTTTTCTGTAGTTTTCTACCTGTTGCAACTTTTGTTCCTATTTTATGGCCTTCTGAAAGACCTCATCCATAGTTAATGGATTATGAATATCCACATCAACTCTTATCTGTGGCCTCAATCCTAGGATGAATTTTCAAATATGGAACCGCTCATCCATCTGATACTATGGAATGTACTTCAGGAGATTAGTGAATCTCTCCCAGTACTGAGTTACTGTCAAACCACCCTGTGTCAAATTCTGAAATTCTATCATTTTTATATCAAAGTATAGTTGTGGAAGTCATCTCTTCTTGAAAAGTTGCAAAAATACTTCCCATGTAGTCCCACCTGGTAACAACTTCTTCTCAGTTTTCTCATCATCCCACCAAGTAGCAGCTTCTCCAGTAAGCTGATATGTAGCCCAAATTGCCTTGGTCTTATTAGACATATTCCTGAGCTCAAAATAATTTTCCATTTCAATTACCCAAGATTTAGCTCCATCACCAATGGTCTTACCATCAAACTTGGGCGGGGATACCCTTTTCAATTCTTTTGCCAACTCCCCTTCAATCCTATCTTGAGGATTTGGTAGTTCTTCAACCCTTGGATTTTCATTGGTGGGTTGCTCTTGATTTTGGGGAATTTCGTTCTGAGCGTTTTTTCCTTCTCTCACTCTTCAAACTTCTTGTTCGAGATTATCCATTCTGGTACCTTGCTGATTCAAAAGATTGATAATCTGATCGAACCCGTGATTCTCATTACTTGCAACAACTCCTTTTCCTCTTGAACCCATTATGTATCAACATTTCTGCTGGAGTTGAGAAGATACAACACCATAGAAGCCCAAAGATCTCTGCAAGAAAATAACCTGTTACAAGGAGAAGCAAAGAGAAGCAACAAAAGAAATGCTCAAGAATGTGGAGCAATGTATTCACCTAAAAATGTAAAATGAATAATGATACAAAAGATAGTTTTCAACTACATATAGATGAGAACCCTAAAAAGGAAAACCCTAGGCTTGCACAATAATAATTAATAAAGTAATTAATTATTATGCACCTAATGCTAACTTAAGTGAAAAGAGGTAAAAGGGAACTTTACGTAATTAAACAAATATTGTTTAATTAATAAAGTAAATACCCAATTACTCTAACACCCCCCCTTAAGATAGACATAGGGAGAAGCTAAAACCTAGAAGAAGCTATTGAAAGCAAAAGCAATGGGTCCCGACAACAAGGCCAAATCAGGTACCCATGTACAAAATCAATGCAAACTAAATGAAATGGGGTAAAGGAGAAAACCCAGTGGGAACAAAACTCCTCCCCAAAATAGAATGCAAGGAAGAAATGCAATGCACTAATGAAAGAAGGATAGGAGGTGGATAACATGATACCCCCCATAGACAACTTCTATCATATAAATACATGTACAATGATCTCCATAGGAGAGATAGAAAGAGAGAAGAAGGCCCCCCCACAATGAAGAAACTCCTGTCACAATGGTAGATGCCTGATGTAGAATCCAAAAGGAGATCCTGAAGCGGCAAATGATATTCCTCCCCTTGGGAAGAAATGGATCCGTGGACCTATATCGAAGAAACCCTATGAAGAATGATGAACCAATCTGTCTCAAGATGTGTGCCATGATAGGATGTTGAAGAGTCTCACTGTCTGAACTGAAACAAATAATTCCAAATCCAAACTGATGTGGAGAATACTGAAATGCAACCTCTGAATGCACGGATAATGGTGGGCGAATAGTGATAACCTGACTGTCAAGGTAGAGGAGATGAATGTCCTCAAAATAATCCTCTAAATCTGCAATATAGGACTCAATAAACAAGAAAGATATGTCTGCAACATAAGAGTCCAAAGTAGCTATGTCTGGAAGATGTTTGATTCCCTGTTGCACTGAATCAAGAACAACAAGAGATGCTGATGAAGTCTCAGTCTGAAGAGTAGGAACTGTGAGACAAACCTTTGATCCATCAGAACATGTAAGGGTGTCTAAATACTCAAGCTCCTCTAAAGTATCATGATCAAATGGTTATTCTCTCTCCAAACAATGGGTAAGAGACAATCTGAAGCAGGATCCTCAAGGAATGGAGATAGAATAGGGTCTCCATAGATCTCCCAAAGACATGTCCAAAGTGGGTGAGGACAATCAATATCCGATATAACCAACACAGTGTCATGATCAACACTAGACAATATAACTCCTGCAATGTGATTTCTAATGATGTCCCATGCTAATTTTCCCTCTAAATTTTTTGGTTTAGGTATGAGATCATACAAAAAAGGCAAAATATTAAGCCACCTACAATGTGTAAGTATACCCTTTGCCCATGACTCATAATTATCCCGTTCCAGAAGAACAACTGAAGGGTGAGTAGAAAAACCCATGATAACTCTTCACATGAAAAATTCAGAGACTAATGATCTCAACAATGATAAAGCATATCAACATAACCCATCCAATGCAAACAAACCCCATGTAGGAGCCAAGATGACCAAGTAATTGAGCAAAGTGTAAAAAAACATGAAGCTGAATAAAAAATACCTAGTAAATATTCTGGTAAAATAGAATATAAATCTGGAAAGAGCACTATAATACCTTTCCAATGCCTATTTGTTTTCACAAAATGGAGTTTGGATGCAAAAGATACGCCCCTTGGAGTGAAAAAACCAAGTTTGACTTTGACTAGCAAAAAAGATTGCAAAATTGCAAAATCAGGAAAAATTACCAAAACCACTGGAACGGCGCCAAAACTAGCTTTTCGGTGATATCTCGTTATCGAAAATCCAAGAAAAAATACCCATTCTATGCCCGATTTAGCACAAGCTACTCCAATGTGAAAAAAAAATGGTCACAACCCTCAAGGGCTAAAGTCTTCGGCCCTGGTCATGTGGACGACCAGGGGGTTGGTGGTTGTAGACCCACGGTCACCCATGTGACTAGGTGGCAGGGGTTTGAAGCCCACGGGGGCTGAAGGAGCCAACTAGGGTCGACGAGCTCGGCAATGTTGGTGGTGAGCTCGGCGGGGTTGGCCGAGCTGGGCGAGCGTGGAGGCAGTCGAGCTAGGTGAGCATGGCGAGCAGGACGGGAAGAGCTGGCGGAGCGGCTGGTGGGCATAGCTAGGTGGAGAGCACGGGGCGGTGGAGTGGCGCAGTAGCAAGGAGCTCGGTGTGGGGTGGGTGGTTCCCGAGCGGGGCGGTGGCCGTCGGGCGGCCAGGTGGTGGCGCGTCGGCTGTGTAAGGGGGCCGTATGGCCAAACCCTAAAAAAAAATTTGCAACCTTGGTTGACTGTGGTCAAAATCGATGATTTGACAGTCGATTTAGGGGTTTTTGGGCGCTAGGAATCCAATGGCACTGTCCGTTTGAGCCCAAAGTGAACCTAAAATTCAGAGTATGCTGAATCCACAAGAAGAAACCTTAGAGCCCTAGATTTGCTTCTAATGCAAATTTCTCAAAACAAGAACAAGCAGCTGCAGATCTGAAGCTCTGATACCATGTTGGTGTTGAGAAGATACAACTCCACAGAAGCCCAAAAGGTCTTTGCAAGCAAATAACCTATTACAAGGAGAAGCAAAGAGAAGCAACAAAGGAAATGCTCAAGAATGTGGAGCAATGTATTCACCTGAAAGTGTAAAATGAATAATGATACAAAAGATAGTTTTCAACCATATATAGATGAAAACCCTAAAAAAGGAAAACCCTAGGCTTGCACAATAATAATTAATAAAGTAATTAATTATTATGCACCTAATGTTAGCTTAAGTGAAAAGAGGTAAAAGGGAACTTTACGTAATTAAACAAATATTGTTTAATTAATAAAGTAAATACCCAATTACTCTAAAAATTTCCTGCATCAAGGAATGTTTATTTAGCGTAATGGACAAAGGACCCTAGTGTTCAAACCTAGGGCTCTGATACCAAATGTAAAGAGAAAAACTCTTTAATTCCAAATAATCTATAATTACATTAATAAATTCATTTCAATTCCATAAAATATCGTAACTCCATTCAATTAAATTTTTTAATCCAAAGATTCCAAATATCGACTTAAAGTCTACAATAAGATTCATAATACTTCCAATTGATTTCAAATACGTGTCATCTTACATGACATTTAATAATACACAAACATTGTAAAAGAAATTTACAATTCAAGACTTAGGCATTCTGTCGCCTTAAGTTCTACAATAATCATACTAGAATAAAACATAATAGATAGATGAAGAAATCTTCATTTGATCTTCAATCCAATTGCTTATCTTCAAACATGAAGATGAGAACAAGGTTCAGGTGCTTTTTCCGCCCAACCTGAAACCTTATGCTTCCCCAGAATTCCTTAGTCATTCAAAGAATACCCGACCCTGCACAAATCGCTTAGCAAAAAGAAGTCGACAAGTAAGATGGAATCTGATGCGTGCCAAGTATAACTAGTAAATCCACAAGCATTTTCATTTTTTTAATTCATTTAAGAAACAAAAAAGTTTGATACTAGGATATGGTAGAGAGTTATTTACATTCCATCTATTTCAATGGTCCTTAAGTTACTTGGCCAAGTAAAATGTCATGCACGACAAATAATAGTAGTTTTGGAAAATCAAAACTACGCTCTCTATAAACCCATATTCGGCACCCGTCCCGGGAGGTAACTTTCCAAACACATGACATGCACATTCAATTTTAAGCATGCATGGTTCCATTCAAAAATTAAGATTTATCTTTCCCAACACATGTCATGCACATTTAATTATCAAGCATACATGGTTTTAATGCAATAATCTCATAAATTTACATCGTAAATAACATTATGTTCATATTCGAAATAAATAAAAGAAGGTGTATCACACGCATGTAACTAAGTACATATCAAACAAGAATCAATGAGCACACATTCTTTTGGTTCATTTACTCAAAAAATTCATCTACATTTCCATATAATTCTCTTCTAATTCGTTTCATTTCAAATTTATTATATTTTTAATTTTACTTTCTTTTCTTTTTTGTTTTTCATATTTCCATTAAAATATTATCTTTGCAAAAACATAAAACCTCATATTTAATTCTGTTTCGTAGGCAATTTTAGAATCATTCCTAGAGATTTATCAAATTTAACTCTTACTTTTCAAGCATATTTAAATATACAAAAGTATTTTATCTTATCATTCTGAAAACATCCAACAATTTTATTTTGTGATATTTTAATAACTTCATGTTCTTTTCTTGCAATTTCCAATTTTCTGTCTGTACAGTTAACAAATATAGTTTTCCATTGGAGGTTTTCTGAATCTAAAAAAATATAGTTTTTTGTGCAAATCTTTAAATATTTTAAAACAAAATTCTCTAAATAAGAATTCTATTGTTTCTTAATAGTTTTATGTTCAAGTTCGTTCTTTCTCTCCATATGTATTACAGTTTGGTGTATAAACTTTCTCCTAAATTTGATTAAAACAGTATTATGTTTCCTTTTGATAAAATTAAAGAACAAAAGAAAAAGATTTAAACTCAGATATTAATTGATTGTGAATTTGGTAAATAATGTTTTCATTGAATCTACCTATCAATCTCCTACAACTGTGTGTTTTCCTAAATCTGGAGATGAATCTTGATCTTCTGTGATTTCTGTGAGTATTTTATCTTCCAAGCTCTCTGCAACGTAGACCTCTGTCTATTTTTCCCCTGTTGTTCTTGTGATCTTCTATTTATGTTTGTGTTTGTACACCTCTTCTTGTACTTGCACATGCATTACATGCATCAAAATTTCTTCTTTTTCCCAAATCCCTTAGTCTCCTCTCCAATTCTATCCAGGCCTTTTCCTTCTACTCGCGCTTGAGGTAAATTTCCAATATTTTTTAAAATTCCCTCCTCCTTTCAGTTGTGCACATCACAAGTTCTCCTCTGTGCTGGTCGTGCCTTCCTCTCTTCTAATCCTTCCCTTTCTGCCTGTACCTCCTTTCTTCTTGCCCGAGTCCTCCTTACTTCCTTACTCGCCTGTGATGGAAGTAGCTTTTTTTTCTCTTATCATTCCTCCCTTCTAGCCGCGTGTCCCTCTCCTTCCCTTGCGCATGAGATAAGAATTTTTTGTTCTCCCTTCACTTGGTTCTTTTGGTCGTACCTTGACTCTTCTCTTCCTCTGGCCGCCTCTCCTCTAAACTACTTCCACATGCGCATGGAAGATCAACAGAATAAAAACCAACTCTATTTTTTTTATGCTTTTCTCTCCCTCTTCTCCAAAAAAGGATTTTTTCTTCCCTCCCTATTCATGCGAATGGTGAAGTCTTCAATAGATTTCGATCCACAATATGTGCCAAATTTCCACCAGTGATGGTCATAACTCCCAGTTCTAATCTCTTCGATTGCATGCGAAAATTGATTGAGAGGTAATTGTTTTCAAATTGTTTACTACTGTTCTCAATTCAATCCATTTTAAAACGTATTGCATTTATTTCAAATTTCCATTAAATAACTAAATTTAATATATAATTATTTATTTAAACATTTATTTCTATTCTCATTTTTAAATCTGTTTTTCCACATAACAACATAATATACTCAAATTGACTAAATTTTCGCAAATAATCAATCTTTCCATTTCAAAACAAACATTATTCATTTTCACATAAATTTGAGCAATCAGATAAACTTAATAAAAATTTCTAAATAATAATCATCACGAAAATAAATTATAATAACTAAGTGGTGTGTGAGATTTCATCATCCTTATTAACGTCTAATGGCTAAAATGACTCTACCTAATCAATGTTCTCGCTTTCATTCTCGTTCACCTGTTCCCGCGTTCACTTGCACTTTAAATCTCATTAGTAATGACAATCCCCAAATTTCATAAAAATGAATTCAAATCATTTCATTTGCATTTAAATTTAAATTTAAATAATCATCTAACATAAACATTGAAAATCTCATGATTAATAATTGCTATTAAATAATTGATAAAATTTGTACGTGACAGGAAGATGGAATAGAAGGCCTTGAAATAGGGGTAGTCATATCCTCTTCCTTCCTTTGTGAGGCAACCTACTCAGCCAAGAGAGCCTTTCGCTAATGCTTGCGCTCATGTGCAAGGCAGTTCCTACGACTCTTAGAACTAGAGGTCGGAGGTTGCGAAGGAACGAAAGGCTCTTGCTCAGCCATTGGGTTTCCTCTACAAATGTTTCCAACAGAGGGATAGACTCTCGCATGGGAGCAGGAGGGATAGGTTTAGAGATAGCAGGGGGAGTCGGCTCCAACTCCTCGGTGGCGGGCCTCTTCCTATTCATAGCTTTAGGAGCAGGGGTGGTAGGAGGCCGCGGAGGTCAGGACACAGAGGGTTCCCCATGGGGGGATTTTTGTCTAGAGTAAAAGTAGTACTAGGGTCTTGGAAGCTTGGTATGGAGATCTGATATCTTTATCTTGGGTCTACGCCAAGCAGGTACCATTAGACTCAATAGATAAAGACCAGGCTTACTCATCCAATTCTCCTCCCAAGAAAGGGGAGTGGGCATGACAACTTGAGAAGGAGAAAGCTTCTCCTTTCCCTTTCAAGAAGAGGAGGCAGCTGGCTGCTTTGCTACGAGAAGGGTCAGTTTCGGTTGTCCCTTGCCTCCAATTTTATACTTCACATAGTTCTTGTAAATTAGGTATGTTCTTGGAGGAAGCAGACCGATTGGAGCGGGCCAAAAGTGATCCAACGAATATCCCCCATGAGACACCATAGGCTGGTATCTAGTGTCATGCACTACATGCATGACACCTTTGTGGGAAAACTTTAAACATTTGTGAATTACAGAGGCGATCCCATTCATGGAAGCTAGCCATGGTACACCTAACTTCACCCTGAACAGGTCTGACTTGAGAATAACATCAAAAACTATGCCTACATTCCTAGGTTCAACTAGGATGGACAGAGTTATCAATCCATAGGGTTTAAGAGCAAGGCCATCATGTGTACGGATGATGAACTTTGTTTTTTCTTATTCCTCCCTTTGCAGGGTGTTCAAAAAAACAGTCTCCTCCATGATAAAATTCACCCTACTCGTGGGGTCGACTAAGACCCCAGTCACAATGTTGTCATTGAGGTGAGCGAGAATGTATAGAGAAGAAGATTTGTCATTTGTTGGTACGTCTTTCGAATTAAATGTTATATTTGGTGAATCAATCAGAAGACGAGGAGAAGAGGCAACAATAACAATGTTAATGTATGCCTCAAGGTGAGTAACATAATCAGAGGAATCGATAATTATGTTAGAAGAATGTGACAGAAATGGGTTCGTGTATATCTATAATTCACTATTAGCTTTTGCCACTGATTTGTTTGTATTTTGTTTGTTCCCACCAAGACAAATAGTACCATCCTCGATGTGATCCTGTATCTCATGATGCAGGCGCATGCAATGTTTGGTATAATGTTTGTTGACTTGATGGTACTAACAATAGGCGTTCGCTACATACCAACTAGGATAAGGTTCCCTAACAGGATTATGACTTGGAAAGTTAACGATCTTATCCTTCAACAACTTTTGTAAGATGGAGGAATAAGATTTTGACAACTTTGTGAATTTTTGGTCACATCTAAGGCCGTTGTTATCCACAACGGCTACTACATTCACAATGAATTTTCCTTTTCCATAGATTGATACGATGGACTTCCCTTCAGGATGAGAGCATGAGGAAGGTCCCCCGAATTTAACCACCATCTATTGATACTCCCGTAAGGCCACACATAAATGTGTGAAAGAAGGGTATTTCATAAGGGAAAACTTCTCTTGCCAAGGCCTTTGTAAGTTCCCTATGAACACCTTCTGCACATCGGAGTCCAGTAATGGGTATGATATTTGTGAAAAAGAGCTCTTGATAACGTGCTATGAAATCAATAATCTTCTCATTATCCCCTTGTTTACATTGGACAAGGTAAAAGAAGGTCATCTTAGGTCTGATGTTGGCTTGAAATTGTTGTAGGAACTGGTTCACAAGCTGATCAAATGAAAAGATGGAATTGTTGGGCAAGGAACAGTACCACTCAAGTGCTATGTCCTTGAGAGATCAAGGGAATAGTTTGGCCATCAATGCATCATGATGGAAGAAATTAGTACACAAGGCATTAAAGGCAGACACATGTGTTTGTGGGTCCCCTTTGCCACTGTATTTCTCAAATTTAGGAATCTCCATCCCTTGTGGAAAAAGAGTGTTCGGGATAGCTATCGACAATGAGTTATGTTGGAAGAAGGGCTAGAAGATAGGTTGGGCAGAATCTAGGGCAAGGTTCGCCAGCTAGTTCTGCATCTTCCCCATATTCTAAAGAAGGGTATTGAAAATCGAGTTGTTAGAAGATATAGGACCAGTACACCCACCACTAGAGCCACCACCAAAACTGTCGCTGTGACTACCAACATGGCCTCCGTCGGAGCCACTACCACTACCATGACCTCCATCAGAACCACTTCAGCCAGTGCCACCTCCACGACCAAAGCATCCACCAATGATCCCGCCAAATCCCCTACCACCAGGGGAAACAAGAGGGGGGAGGTGGAAAACCAGGGGGTTTACGTTTACTCTGATAGTTTCAGAACTTTTAGAGGTAGTAGGGATACTGATTGAAGGGACCGTGTCGACCATGTACACGGGTGTGGGGGGAATCATGTTGGCATATGGCTTATGGAGATTGTTGGCATATGGATTTTGGTGTTGTCATTGATGGCAACCTAAGTCATTAATCTGATCCGTAGTTCAATATTTGTCCATATTGGCAGAAAGAGTAAAGAGTAGAGTATTACCAGAATTAAGAGTGAAGAATAGGGTATCCAGTTAAAGTTGAGTCTTTCGATTAATATGCATTATCAGTTTATCAGTTCGTGTTGTGCATCTCAGGGAAGTTTGTTGGGTATCTGGAATACCTTATTCTTGAGTTTTGTGCTTGTACATCAATCGATGTACGAGTTTGAAGATCTAGTGTATTGATTTTTTGTTTAATAGTGCTAGAAGTCCGACTTAGTGAATATAGTCATTGTGGATGTTTAAGGAGTAATTCTTTAAATGTTTTATGTTCAAACATGTTTATTTAGGTCCTCACTATGCTTTGGCCGACTGTGGATGGTACGCATTAAGAATCATTTGTGGATTTAGTCGACGGTTGGAAAATATTATATATTTTGTTAAAGCCGACATGAAGATGATATTATCCTTTGATGCAGATATATAAGATCAATTGTTTATATCATTTTTTTATCAAATTATGATAGATGTGAAGTATGTTGATGTGTGATGCAAAATTCAGAAGAGCAGTTATGCGATTTCATTTGCACATATAAGATTTGTGATGTGAGTTGCAACAAAGCAGAGCAGAAGGGTAGAGTATGACAAAAGGTCAAGAAACTAACTGATGAGCTTAACCGAAACTATAATTTGGAATTAGAAGATGCTATTCCTTCAATTAAATTCTTCAAATGGACTTAATCTGAATACTTTGTAAGGTAGCGAGCCTTCCTATTTTGAGCAGTGAGCTCTAGGCAATGTGCCTGAATGCAAGTGCATTCCCATTTTGTAAAACTTATATTTGAGTACTCAAATTGTGGATTGACCTCCACCGTGGTTTTTCCCCTAGCAAGGTTTCCATATAAAAGTTCTTGTGTTATGGTGTTGTGGATAATTGCTTTGTGTGTTTGCATTTTTCTTTCAGTTCAAAGTTGTAAATGGTTTAAATATCAACTTAATAAAGATGAAGATTGTAGAACACTGATTCACCCCTCCCTCTCAGTGTTCCCAAATTCCAACAATTGGTATCAAAGCCTAGTTCCTCAAAAGAATTTTGGCAACTTGAGGTAGATCTTGGAATGAAATGGACTCTGGTAGTCTTTAACAGAATTTTGTGGTGGCACTTGATGATCTTGATCAGTCTAAAGTAGAAGTCCGAGAAAGAAAGAAAATATTAAGGATGCTGAGAAATTCATTCAGACATTGAAGGATCAGATTGTTAAATCTAGGGAAAAGAGGAAGGATCTTTTTTATTAGATTGATAAAAAAAAAAAGCGAGAACATGGATGATGTTCACCTGAATCAAACCTTAAAAGAAATAACTCAAGAATGTGAAAATATTTCTAGAGTCAGTGCAACCCTAAAGAATGAAATGGAATCTATGGTGATGAAGTTGACTAAGGAAACTGAATAAAGAAAGAAGAATGAGGAGAATCTTGCTTACACCTTAGAAGAAAGATCTGATGAATACAAAAGAATAAATGGAGAATTCATTCAGTTGGAGATTGAGCTGCAACAATGAAGAAGAGCTTGAAAAACATATTGTTATTCTTAAGGATGAACTTACTACTGCAAATGAATACAAGGAGAAGTTTAAGATTAGCTAAGTTAATCTTGATGAGCTGACTCAAGGAAAAAAGAACAGAAATGACAAGCGAGGCCTTGGATATGAGAAAGGAGAATGTTCTCGATTTGGACAATGAAATTTTAGGTAGGGAAATCTGATGAACAAAGCAAAAAGGCATCCGATAAGACAACCTAATGCTCAAAAGTTTAATGGATACTATTTTGTTTGCAATAAATTTGGTCATATGGCAGCTCAATGTAGAAGTAAAATGAAATCAAGTGATTCATCATTCTATGGTCAATGTTTCAATTGAAAAAAGTTTGGTCATAAGTCAATTGAATGCAGAAATGTGTCAAACAACTCTGTCAGTAGAAGGAATGTTGAATGTTACACCTATGGAAGATTTGGGCATATTGCTAAACAACGTAGATCTAGAGGAAATAAATGGAATGATTGGTCTGGACAAGGAAATATTGTGTGCTACAATTACAATAGATACGATCACATTGCAAAATTCTATAGAAATAGAAATACGAATAGAAGAGGTTAGGTACAAAAGGCATAAATGCACAAAAAAATGATAAAGAAAAAGGAAAAGTGATTGTTGATGAAATAAGAGATCAGATGAAGAAGATATGGTTAAGGAAGAATGAGTCTAATGCAGGAGATGGTTCTACATTGAAACTTGATTCTGGTAATTCCTTCGGAAACTGATTTCAAGCCATTGGCCTAAGGGAATTTTTTAAGAAAATCCTTTTTCCCCTATCCGTAGTTGGTACCGAATCGTGAAAGATTGACAACAACAATATTAATTATCCAGAGATGCATTAGAAAACACTCTCAAGGAAAATCAATCAATTGAAGGTACACAAAAGAATTTTTCTCTCGTTGACTGAGAAAGCAGAGTATCCAGAACACCTAGGGAAAAAGAATTTATTATAAAAGTTCGATGCGCAAAGTTATAAAAAGTAGTTGGAACCCTCATTTTTCACTTTGCATCGAAGAAGAGAATAAGGAGAGCACTCTGTAGAAGAATTTCGAAGGAGTGAAGATAATTCGGCGGTGAATCTCTAAATCCATCAGGTATTTCAATTGTTTGTGGAATTTCCTTTTGGTTTGGTGCTCAGTAGAAGAACTTGTTCAGTATGCAAAATGGAACAAATCAAAGGAATTGTGAATTTAAATGAGTTTAGCAGTGAAAAGATTAAGGTTGTAAGAAACCTATTGTCACCCAATGAATTAAAATGGCTGGAAGATGCAAAACATAAAAGTCTGGACATTTGGAGTAAATTCCCCTATCTTGAGAATGCATAAATTATTAAGTATATTTTGGAAAAATTGAATAATGACATTCTAACTCCTCACAAACCCTATCATATTTCGAAAGAAGTGATTGGAGTCATAACTGGATTATGAAAAATTGGGGATATACCGAGAAAGAAGTCGATCTGAAACAAAGAAGTCGAAACCCTAATTGGAGTAACTGGAGACCAAAGGGAATTGATAATCTTGACAATCAGAGATTCAATAACAAGGTACATTATGCATGGAGTATCCTATAAAATCTTTTTTAGAAACAAAGAAGGAGCAACCTCAGCTGGTGTAGTTTACATCTCTCACAAAATGATAACGAAAGATTAGGACTTTGACCTGTGTGGACTACTAAAGGATCAATTGATGGAGAACTTGCAATTAACAAAGGTCACAGGTTATCTCTTCAAGTTTGGCACTTTGGTTACATGTCTTGTGATGTACTATTTGAACTATTTTCCCTTGAATAACAATGTTGTATGGAAAGAGAATGAACCAGTTTGCAAGCAGATTTAAGAAAACTCTAAAACTTTGGAAAACTATGATCAAGAATATGCAAGTTTCTTTAGAGGTTTGCTAGGAAATTTTGGATTAGTTTGCATTTCCTGTTAGAGTAATAAGTTATATACTTAATTAATTATATCATACTGGTTAATTAATTAAGTCACTTATTCCTTTAGTTGCTTAAGCTAAACTTAGGCACATTAATAATTGATTAATTATTAAGTGTGCACACTAGGGTTTTATTTAGGGTTTCCCTTTTAGGGTTTCTTGATCTCCTTCATAAGGATTGATCTCTTTGTAATAATTGATTCTCAATAATGCATTTTTACTTTGAGGTTTACAAAACATCTTCTTTGGTTCTACATGTCTTTTGCATGTGACAGGTGATTGCATGTAGGTGATCTTGGTTTCTAACATGGTATCAAAGCTCCAGACTTGCCACTGCCTGTTCGTGATATGAAGATATGGCCTCTTAGTGAGTTTCAAGTGCAAGGGTTTCCACAAGCATCTTTTTTGCAAGATTTGGGGGTAACCAATTTTTTGAGACAATTTGGGCTCAAACGGATGTTGCCATCGCGTTTGCAGCATCCCAAAACCTTAGAAACGCCTGTCAAATCGTCGATTTTGGAGCAGTTGGTTTTTAAGGCAATTTTTTTTTGCCAGGGAGGCCTTACTCCCAAGCATGCATCTCGAGGCACGAAAATTGAAAAAAAATGAAAAAAGGTTTTTTCTTGGGTTCTATGCCAACGCCTCCAGTGTTGCAGGATCCCACCACCCGGCGGCCCCCGGCCCGCCACCGCCGTCGACTTCCTCCACCAACCGGCTGCCGGCTCCTTCAGCCCCCGCGGGCTCCCACAGGCTTGCTCGGGTCATATGGAGGATCGGGGGCCTTTGGCCAACCCTTGCGGGCTTCTTCTCTATTGCCAGGGTCATATTGAGGACCAGGGGCTTCACCCCAGCCCCCTACCCAACACCCTCAGTCACATGGGTGACCAGGGGCCTGAATTTTTTTGCAGGGGGGCCGGTTTTTTGCGGCGACGACCAAATGGCAGTCAATGTTTTTCCTATTAATTGATGACATCAGCATGACATCATTGGCCGTATGGCCCTCTTTGCCCCTTCCTAGCCCTAATTTGCTTAAAATAGCAGTTTTTTTGTTTTTGGCATAACTTGGGCATACGGTATTGAAATTGGGCAAACGAGATATTACAGGAAAGCTGGTTCTGAGCAATATCCTGTGGTGCAGTTTATTTTATAGTATTTTTCTATTTTACTACATTTATTTCTGTTTGAAGTCAGATGTTTATTTATCGCTTCTGAGCTCATAACTTTTTGCCATGATCTCTGATTTTTGCTATCTTTGCGGCGTTGGAAAGGTATTGAGGAGCTCTATGTTGCTGTCCATGCAATTTTTTCTGTATTTATCCTAGGTTTATCATTAATCCATATTTGACCCGATGGGCATTTTGGAGATTACTTGGATGTTTTGGCAGTTGGGAGAGTGCACCTTGCATCTTTGCACTTCATTTTCAGTAATACATCATTCAATAATTGACTACTAGTTCATAGATTCCAGGGTTGTTCCTATTTGGATTTTTTGAGTGTTCTGTGGCATCGGGTCTGCAGTTGCATCATTATGATTCCAATATGGTTTCTTGTAGACAGAAGTATCTTTCCTTGCTTGCTAGATTGCGGTTCCAATGTTACTCTATAGTGTTCTTCCAGTGCTTCTTTGCAGCTTGTCATCTCATTGTAGGGGGGTTTTTCCCACTGTGTTTTCCTTCTCTACCTCATTCTTGCATTTGTAAATGGGTACCTGATCAGGCCTAGTTGCTGGGACCCATCTTTGCTTGCATGCATCTTCTTCTAGTGTTTTAGCTTCTTCCTAAGTTCATCTTAAGGGGGGGTGTTAGAGTAATAAGTTATATACTTAATTAATTATTTACCCAGTAAAATATAGATTTTGAAAGGCATGTGAAAATGGAGAATGTTTTAAAATAAAATTTTAAAACATTAAAGTGCAGTGGGATAAGTAAAGTGGATTTTATATTCACTTTATGGTTGAAATTTATTATTTGTTGGGAGATAAATGTGAGTAGACATATTAAAGTTATGAGACTTTAATAACTGGAAGTGAATAAAAGTAATGTGCAACAATAGAAGGGCAGAAATGTGAAATTTTCACAGGCAAGTAGAGACATTTTTGCATAGTTGGGTGTAAATGGATGGAGATTCTCCACATTAGCAAATTTTTAGTTGTTGGGCAACTTGAAGCAAAGGTAAATTGAGAGGCAAAGTTTGTTGCAGGAAGAGAGAGGAGAGAGTCTTTTCTAGATTGCTGATGAATGGGAAAAAGGTTGCCAGATGTCATTGACAGATCAATTTTAGGGTTGCTTATATCTTCTATTTCTTCTCTTCTCTTCTCATTGTAAAGGGTTATGAAACTTTGTATTGGGTTGGGTAGATAGAGAATTATAAATTCTGAGTTATTTCTTGAGTCTGTAAGCTGTAATTTCTGATTTCATGAGAAAATTCAACCAGTTTATGCAAATAAAATAATGAAGGTGTTTGCACATTCATGAATATCTTCAGATTGTCTCCATACTTGTGTAGTTAAATCATATGAATTCAATAATACCAAGTGTTTTTGGGTTTTTCATCTCAAATTTCATGAGATTGTATTTTTTTTTGTGGGTCTATTTCAAAGAAATGGTTAAATACTTTAAGAAGATAACAGTGATTTCAAGTGTGCAGGTTGAATTTGATAAGGATAATTTGATTGATAATAAGAGAGGGATTTTTGGTGCAGGATACTAACAGTTGATACAAAGCATTAGCAATTTAAATCCATTGGTTGAAGTTTTTTTGTTGATGAATTCATTTTATGTGTTTGAATCCATGGCCTAGAATTGGCACTGATCTATTATTCAGTTTTATGCATCTCATAAACATTTTATAAATGAAAAATCATTCTTAGTCTTACCGCTTGATTTTTTGTATGTCCTGCTTCCTAATGGTTGAGTGAGTACTAATCTACTAAGAGTTTAGCCAGGTTTGAAGTTGTCAGTGCTCTCTGTGGTTTAATTGAATTGGGAATTATCTACTGTAAAAAGCAATGTCAGTGTGTATGGTTGAATTAAGTTTTGGACATTGTGTAGGTTAGCCCACTTTGGTCCTATAGAGCCAGAAGTGTAGGAGATTTCAGTCTTTGAATGAATCTTGTTAGTTGGCCACTAACTTTGAGAATTCTTAAACATAGAGGTTGGCTACCTCTTAGAGAGTTTCAAAGCTTAGCTGGAAAAATAAAACACTAACAAAATGGCTACTCCGTTGGGGAGAATTTGTGAAAATTTTGACTACAGAATCTAGCCTTAAAGAGTCACTGCATAGAGTCATACCATTTTCCATTCTGAATTTGGTTCAAATATTGAAGGATTTCAAACCTGGAAGAAAATTTGTTGCAGTGAACCTGAAGATTCCATGATCCGTGGTGCTCTATTGGTGGAAGGAACTCAAAAAAAAAATTACATGTGAAAGAGATTCATAATGTTTGAAGTTCAGTCCTCTAAGAAGAGAGGTGGTGACTCTGTTACAAGAACTTGTTGAAGAGGTGAATACAATTCCAGATCTACAATATTTCCAAAACAATTTGTAGTAGCTGCAATGTTTCCAGGTATTCTTCACATATTTGAGTCCTAGAAAATTTTGGTTCCCTTATTTAGTGAAATTAAACACTACAAGCAAGGGAGGTTGAATATTGTGATTGAATAGTTGTAAGGGGGAATCGTTTTCATTTACAAAATGCATTGTTGTCCTAA